>PITA01002275.1:0-166210 GCA_004023965.1 Spilogale gracilis | reverse complement strand
AACCCACAGAATGGGAGAAGATATTTGCAAATGACACTACAGACAAAGGGCTGGTATCCAAGATCTATAAAGAACTACTCAAACTCAACATCCAAAAAGAAGATGAACACATCAAAAAATGGGCAAGAGACATGAAGAGGCACTTCTCCATAGAAGATATACAAATGGCTAACAGACACATGAAAAAATGTTCAGTGTCCCTAGTTATCAGGGAAATTCAAATCAAAACCACACTGAGATACCACCTTACACCCGTCAGAATGGCCAAAATTAACAAGTCAGGAAACAACAAGTGTTGGAGAGGCTGCGGAGAAAGGGGAACCCTCTTACACTGTTGGTGGGAATGTAAGCTTGTGCAGCTGCTTTGGAAAACAGTGTGGAGATTCCTTAAAAAATTAAAAATAGAGCTACCCTACGACCCTGCAATCGCACTACTGGGCATTTACCCCAAAGATACAGATGTAGTGAAAAGAAGGGCCATATGTACCCCAATATTCATAGCAGCAATGGCCACAAGCGCCAAACTGTGGAAAGAGCCAAGGTGCCCATCAACAGATGAATGGATAAAGAAGATGTGGTACAAATATACAATGGAATACTATGCCTCCATCAGAAAGGATGAATATCCAACTTTTGTAGCAACATGAACTGGACTGGAAGAGATGATGCTGAGTGAAATAAGCCAAGTAGAGAAAGTCAAGTATCACATGGTTTCACTTACTTGCAGTGCATGAGGGGCAAACTGGAGGACAGTGGGAGAAGGAAAGTAAATGGGAAGTAGGGTAATCCAGGGAGAGAAACGAAACAACAGAGACTTTGGACACAGAAACAAACTGAGGGACTTGGAGGGAAGGGGGTGGGGGTATGGGAGAGCCTGGTGGTGGGTACTGAGGGCACCTATTGCATAGAGCACTGGGTGTGGGGAATGGGGAATGGATCTTGGAACACTGGATAAGAAAAATTTAAGTAACAATAATAAAAAAAAAAATAGATCCAGAGGTGCCTTGGTGGCTCAGTTGTTGGGTGCCTGCCTTTGGCTCAGGATCCCAGAGTCTTGGGTTCGAGCCCCACATCAGGCTCCCTGCTTGGTGGGAAGCCTGCTTCTTCCTCTCCCACTCCCCCTGCTTGTGTTCCCTCTCTAGCTATGTTGCTCTCTGTCAAGTAAATACATATAATCTTTTTTAAAAAGTAGATCCATATAGCCTGCAAACATTTTTGTTGCTATTGCCTTATTTTGAAACTGCCCTGTCCTTCAGCAACAGAAGTCAAAATCTATGTTTTTTCCCCCAGACTTTTCCTGATAAAATTCTCATTATCTAGTAGCTGAAATAATATGTCACTTTGAACTTAAAAAAAAAAATGTTCTTTTTCAACCAAAATGAACGCTTCTTGATGGCAGGCATATTTCATACTGATGTTCTGCTATGCAAATGGTCGAATCCCAGGAATTTCTGACTATGACTTCTTTTTATCTCCCACACCCCCACCAATTGAGTGTCCATGTGAACACTTCCGTTTGGATTCTATATATTTCTCTTCTTTCCATAATTAAGACTATTTACCAGGTCTTCATATATGAGGTTGTGGATTACCACAGATCTTCTCACGTAGGACTTACTAAGGGGCCCACCTTTCCTATGGTTCTTCAGCTGATAAAGAAAAGGAATTTATTTTTCTGTAGCAAAGTGTATTTCCTAAACTACATTTTTTCTTATTGTAACAGACAACAATTTGAGGTATCACAGCATCTGCTCACACTAGGAAGTCTAGGGGAGAGGAGATTACAGTTATCCAGCTTGGAAGTGACAGGCCATGATGCTGGTAATGGAAAGGAAGTATCAGCTTCAAGCAGCGGTGTAAATAGGGTGGTGTGGTAACACTGGTTACTAACGCAGAAAGAGAGAACAGGGTCAAAAGGATTTGCTCTAGGGGCCTTCCTACAACTCTCCCATCTGTTCTGCCATGACTTGTTTGGTAGTCACCACTGCAGAGAAGCTCTGTGTCACTTTGACCTTATCTATTCACTGGCTGTCTTCCAGTGACTTCCACGTTTGGACTAACTAGCCCTGTATTGATATGTTGAACCTGTCGCTGGCACAGGGTCATCTTCTCTTCAGTCCCTGAGAACTTATCTCTGCTTCTGCCCTGCTCTGCTCTTACCCCAGTGCAGAATGAGGGTTTCCTTAAGATCTGAAGCCAGTCAAGGATTTAATCGATCTAATCATACTGATCCTAAGAATCATCAGTTTAGGGGCACCTAGGTGGCGCAGTCATTAAGCGTCTGCCTTCTGCTCGGGTCATGATCCTAGGTCCTGAGATTGAACCGTGCATCAGGCTCCCTGCTCATTGGGAAGCCTGCTTTTCCCTCTCTCACCCACCCTGCTTGTGTTCACTCTCTGGCTGTGTTTCCCTGTGTCAAATAAATAAATAAAACCTTAAAAAAAAAAAAAAAAAAAGAGCGGTGCCTGGGTGGCTCAGTTGGTTAAGCCACTGCCTTCAGCTCAGGTCATGATCCTGGAGTCCCAGGATTGAGTCCCGCATTGGGCTCTCTGCTCCATGGGGAGTCTGCTTCTCTGTCTGACCTTCTCCCCTCTCATACTCTCTCTCTCAAATAAATAAATAAAATATTTTTAAAAAATTATCAGTTTATGGCTTTCAGTATTTACTAGTTTGTGCTAAAATGACTACATTTTCATTTTCTCTAATTTTTCTCTCAATTCTATGCTTAGCTTCTTTTTTTTTTCTCCCTTCCTGTATAGTGCCTGAATAAATTCTAACCACTTCTGTCTCTCCTAGTGGCACCAGCTATATTCATGAGGGGCAAGCAGTTAATAGGCATCCATGCACTAAAAACTGCACAATGAAATTCCGAAGTCTACATCTTTTGAAAACAGTTTGCTGTTATTATTGCTGTTTTTTAGCTGCTTTTTAATCAGCAAATTTCCTTTAATTAGCCAAGAAGGTTGAGTAAGTTTGAGTACATGCATGGCAATATTTAGCAAGAAAAATAAATTAACTGTGATACCTGAACAAGGAAAAAGGATGTGCCTGGCTCACTCTCTTTATTTGTGGCTCCCAAACTGATTCTGAAAGCAATTTCAGAAGATGAATTTGTAAAAGGTAGCATCACCAGAATAACCAATGGTCAAACTTTCAGTCATTATTTCTGGTATGAATGTATTTACTTGCATACATAAGTCCTGTCCAAGAGTACAAATTACTAAAAACAAACCTAGTAAAAATAGTAAATTCTCAGAAATATCACCATATAAGTGCAATCACCTTATGTGCAATGGTGGTATTTCACCAGATTCTGTCCAGATGCTGCAGTTTTATCCAATCTAGTGTCTTGGCTTAGTTATGTTTGCCTGAACAAGTAGGGAGGTGAAAGAATGACAGAAGTAGAAATCTCAGCTCAGAGAAAGCAATGTTTTCTTGATCTCAGGGTTGCTCTCATTGCTGCTGCTAATTCCAACTTGGCTCCTGCTGATCCCTGGCAAAGGGATCTGATACTGTTTGACTTTCAATTTGGGAAAATATTTTAGAATTTGCCTTGGGACAGAAAGCACACTTTATAACTGGCTTCATGCCAGCAGAATGAGAAGTCGTCAATACATGTTTGTTGAATCAAATTGATTTGAACGGAACACCCCTGGAGGCAATTAGTGTTACCAGGGAAGAGAAGGTTTGTGACGATTACTCAATATTTGTGGATCGCCTACTATGCACTAGTATGCTGTGAAAGAGAGAGCAAAGTTGTCTCTGACCTCCAAAATCTCCCAGTCCTGCAGTGGATGAGAGCAAGAAACAAAGACGAGTGACAGCAGAGCAAACTGCCATCATCCCCCAGGGGACATTGTAGAGATGTTTCAAACATTGTTTTGAGCCAAGGCTGTAAATATATGTCCTTGGCAAATTATATCAATTATACTTCCTTGGTGGTGTTGTCATGCATATGAATATTTGCCTATCACTTAGCATAATGCTCGCCATGTAGGAACGGTAGACAGTCTTGCAGAATTGGGAATGCTTCTTTGCCATTTGGAAGTCGCAATGCTTCCTTATGAACATGAATTTGGAAAACAACCTAGGAAACCATAGTGGAGCGGGGCTATTTATATCCTCAGAGAATTGTTAAGTTATAACACATTAGTCAGTGGAAAAAAGCACTGGGTATTTTCTACGTCTTTAGAGGTTACTTTTTTTTAAATCTGGTTATTTTGTAATAGCTCTGGAAGAGAATTCAGAAAGGACCTCTGCAAAATCCCAAATGAGAACGGAAAACATAATTGGATAGTATCTCTGGTATAAAAGGGAGAGGCAGGAGATTTCAGATAAAGAAGTGGGAGCCAAATAATGTCTAATGTGCTCCGTCAAAGTAAAAACCAGCTTGTAGGCCTCCCTTTCCAAGCACAAGGACCAGTATTAAATGACTGTTCAAACCTTCAAACCTCACTGCAAGAGTCCAGAAATTAGATAAGAAACCTCTTCATCTAAGAGTTGTGTAACTAGTTTGGGTAAATATGTGATTATCTAGTGCTTTCTTGAATAAAGGTAGATGCATTTGACTAAAAACCTCGTATCACCTACTTTAATCACTTAGAATTTTAATCCATTTACTCACTGACTTAAAAAAAAAACAACAACTCTGTTCTTTATGGGGATTTTTGGTTTTGCTATTGTTTTCAGTTAATAATTTTGTTTTTAATTAATAATCAAGGCCAAGTGATTTTCCATAAATCAGATTTTTCCCTACATCAAGAACTAATGTTTTCTATTTTTCTTCACTTTTTCTGTCTTCCTCCTCCCATTTTAATCACGGCTTGCAGGCAACTAATTTCCTTAGGCTCCATCAGATCACTGACTAAAAAATTTGTCAGTAGAGGTCCTCTCCATCCTATCTGTATGCTATGTATCTGATATTGCCCTTTCTCCTTTGTTAGTACATTTTCCCCACTGATAGTTCCCCTCCCCCCTTCAGGTTTAGCTATGATCTTACTGAAATTTTCACAAAACTGCCTTGTAATGTCAGCCTCAGACATATTACCCATTTATCCTCACCCTTGATATTCTTCCTTTTGTGTAATTTCCTCCTAAATTATACCAAAGCATGTGTGATCAACAGAATCTGGAAGAAGAGTTGGGTGTATCATGTCCAGGTTTTGGTTTGAAAGACTTCTGCATCTATCTTAATTCTCTCTCTCTCTCTTTCTCTCTCTCTCTCTCTCTCTCTCTCTCTCTCTGTGTGTGTGTGTGTGTGTGTGTGTGGTCACTTGCTCTCAGGGAGGCAAACTGTTATACCATAAGAACACTCAGACAGTCTGTGGAAAGGACCAGGTGATGTAGGATGGTGCCCTTTGGTCAATAACCAGCAAAGAATGGAGGCTTACCAACAAGAACTTGAGTGAACTCGGTGGTGCTGGTCCTTCAGCCTTGGTTGAGTCTTGAGATGACTGAAGTCTTGGTCTACAATTTGACTATAACATTGCAAGAGGTTTTGAGTCAGAACCATCCACTTAGGCTGTTTTTGCAGAAAATATATGAGATTTTAAATATTTGTTATAACTTTCTATATTTGGGGATAGTTTGTTACATAGTAATAGATAACCATATACAATAATGTGTGCTTACAGCAGGCCCTTAAATTGCAGTTAAGACATACTTCCTTAGATTCAATACTCTAGAGTTGACACGTAGGTTTTTGTAAAACTACTGAGTGGTAGCATTCTCTATCTTTCATGTCGGTCCAGAATTTAAGGATGAACTTTTTCTTTCATCTTTATCTCAGAGAAAAAATTGCTGAATTATCTGGTACTAGACTATCCTCAAAAATAGGGTCTTACATTTAACTGCCCTGCTTGATAGAGGGTTGGGTATTTATGGAGAGGAAGGTACAGTTGGTACAACTAAGTTTTAGACTACTTCATTTGGGTCAGAATCTATTTTTCTTGTCCCTTATTATTATTGCAAACACTAATATCCACAGACAGAGTCGATTCTCATTTATGTTCTATGAAGTCACTGCAAACATTGAGTTAGCAAATACTGAACCATGGCTCCTAGGGGAGAAAGAGGGTTAGGTTCTTGCAAGATTCCAGTCACATTTTCTTGACCTGATCAATACGTAACCTTGTTTTATGTGTATATCTGTCTATAGGAACTTTATTTAGTATGCATAAGCATATCCCATTTTATTGTGCTTCCCTTTATTACACTTCACAGAATTACATTTTTTTATACATTGAAGATTTGTGGCAACCCTAGGTCAAGCCAGTCTACTGGCACCATTTTTTCCAACAGCACTTGCTCATTTTATGTCCCAATGTCAGATTTTGGTAATGCTTGTAATATTTCAAACTTCTTTCATTATTACTATATTTGTTATGGTGATCTGTGAACAATGACTAGGACTCACTGAATGCTTTGATGATGGTTAGCATGTTTTAGCTACAAAGTGTTTCTTAATTAAAGTATGTACATTGATTTTTAAGAAACATAACACTACTGTATTCTAGACTGTGGTATAGTGAGTACACTTTTATATGCACTGGGGAAAACAAAAAAAATTGGCTGGGCTTTATTGTGACATTCACTTTATTGCAGTGGTTTGCAACTGAAACTGCAATATTTTCAAGGTATGCCTATATTGTTGATTTATGAACATTGAATTCACAAATAACAAAACTGTGACTCATGCTTCGACAAGACTTCCTAACATATATTTTCTTTGTAAGGTAAACCACAGCTCTCTTGCACTTATCAACACCACATAGCATTTCCACTCTACACTCAAGGGCTATTTTGAACAGTGTAGTGACCAGTAAAAAAGAAAACATATGCAAAAATTTGGCACTGACTAGATTGTAAAACGGGTACTGTTTATAGTAGGAGAGTTGAAACAAGAAGGCAGAGTACTGCCTTGTTCAACCTCAGCGGGAAATGAGTACAGTGGGAGACCCAACGTTTCACCACTCTGCACATGTCCGTGAATGATGGCAAAAGCTCCTTGTGTATGTCTTTGAGGTTGCAAATAAGTTTTACTAAGAAGGTAAATTTGCAAATATGGAATTCACAAATAATAAGGGTCAACTGTATTTATTTGGTTTCATGTACTTTTTTTTTTTTTTTTTTTTTTTTTTACGATTTTAGGAAGGAACACAAGCAGGGGGAGTGAGAGAGGAGAAGCAGGCTTCCCGCTGAGCAGGGAACCCCACGTGGGGCTCTAGGATCATGACCTGAGCTGAAGGTAGACGCTTAATGACTAAGCCACCCAGGCACCTTGGTTCCGCATGTATTCTTAGTGGTAAATGTGGCAGTCTTTCTCATAAAAGTGCTTGCTATCTAGTGGATATGAAAAATTGGAAGAGGCAATGTCTACTTTATTGCACTGGCCCCTGAACACTTTAGTTAACATGAATACCTACTGTCATCCAGTATCAAATGGATTTGAATGGTTGGGAATCAATCATTTTGAAGTGGAACAGATAGATCCCTTTACCCAGTGAGGCTAGACAGACTGACTGCTCTTATCAAAATCTGCACTGGGATCAGATTACTGATTTACTTGGCCAGATCTTTCTAGAAGTTTTCACACATTCCCAATATTCCATATCTAATGTCAATTATCTTGGGGGAGATACAACAATATAGATCTTCACCAAACAGATTTCTTCTTTATTTACCCCTTCAAAACCTTCTCTGCCACCCATCTCCACATCAACTAGAAAATTTATAAACCAATCTAATCAGAGCTGCCTAATTATAAAATCACCTACAGATCATTTTGAAGAACAAAAACACAACAACCCCCCCGCCCCACAAACTTCTCCCAAAATATACCACAATTTTCAGGGAAAGGTCTTGAACTTCTATGTTCTTATCAAGTGTTCTATAATGATTTTTATGATTAAGCAAGTTTTCACCCTTAATGTTTTTCCAGAAACTTTAAAATTTGGAAAAAGATAAATAGAAGAAAGTAAGATTCCTGACTCAAGATTTCTTTTAGGTCCATTGAACGCAGGTTTGTAATTGAAAGTAGCTATCAGAAAAGCTTAGCCTTAGATAATTTTCACATAAGTAATGTTAAGAACATATTAATGGAATTGTAATGGATAAACTAGTTAGAATTATGTTTTATGGTCCTGGCTTGCCTGTAAAGAGGTAGCAATAGTTGGTGTAAAATATTTATTGTTATCAATTTGAAACTCACTCTTTCTAGAGCTTTCTTGATCCAACAGAAGGCATCAACAGAAAATTTCTAGCAACTACATCAAAGCTACCTGCCTCGTAGCAATTGTAAGACAGAAGGACACAATTAGTATTAGATGAATTTCCACTATAGATATGTTAACATGTGAAACAAACAAAATAACAGACATCAAAAAACTGGCAAATGATTGATGAATTCAGGTTGTTACTATATTATTATGTTACACTAATTTATTTCATATAAATTATAGTTGCCCCAATCATGTGAAAGACTATTGTCCTAACTAGAAAAAAGTAAATTGAGATAGTCTTAAATAGAGAATGTATCCCATTTGTGCAGGCTTTTAAGATTATTTTTAACCTCTAACTAAAAACAAAAAACAAAACCTGCACTCTTTATCTTCTAACTTGTATTTCTTATCTCTTAACAATATATATTTTCCTTCATATCCATTACCTACCCCCAGTTGCATTTTGATTATTCATCTGAAGTCTTATTAACATCCTTGTGGTATGGTTTCAATATTTACTGCTGTAGTTAGTCCTCTGAAGCACATCATGGGAAAGGTGCTGTGTTAATAAAGAACTCTATAGGGTGCCTGAGTGGTTGAGTTGGTTAAGCGTCTGCCTTCAGCTCAGGTCACGATCCTGAGGTCTGGCACTCTTAAGCTTATTCACGTTTCCATAAGAAAGGCATCTGCAGGCACATTTTGCCACCCCTGGCTGCACTGACTTCAATTGTGACTTCTTAATAGACCTAATACTGCCAATCCAGGTTTCTACTCCTAATCGCTAAAGGTGTGCATTGCCACTAATTCAGAGAGTTTATTTGCTCCATTTTGATAATCATTAAATCAAGTAGAATTTTCAGCTAAAAAATGTAACTTATCCATGCTACTAAAATAATAGATGTGAATTAGTTAATATGATACCATTTATAGGTTGGAAAGATGCATTTTAACTTTTTTCTGAGAAAATGCCTTAAACAATGATTACATTAATAAGGGAATTCCGGGTTGTTAGCTAGAGTGTTGAAGTGATTCCTTTATCTTGGTTAGTCTTTAGAGCCTTCAAACCAGACCCAGAAATTATTCTTCTATTTGCCTCTGTACCTAACAAATCTATTACACTTTTAGAAACCACAAACTTTAAGAAGCCTAGCTCATTTGTTTGGTATTATACCATAATTATCCTCCCCTCATGGTAATTTAATCTTTTCCTTTTTAAATAATATCAAACAATACAATAATCAAAATGTTATGTATGAATGAAAGTGGTTTTGTAGCTTTTTATTCCATTATAAGAATAAAGAAAACTGAATGCAAGAAATATATTCACATGCTCTAAAAAATTGCATAGGATAGTTTAGATGCTGCGTGTGATTTGCCATTAAAATAAATCAATAACAAAACTCTTTAAATACTGAAGCAATCAAACACAGTTGAATAGCATTAATTGGAAATCATGGTATATTTTATAAATCAAAAATGGAAAATCAATAGCAAGGTGGAAGTTGCACCTGTGGTGATCATTCTTGGTTGCATTCTCCTGACAAGTGACCACATAATATTGATTGGGAAGAAGCTTATATTGAATAGATGGTATAAACTGATGTCTCGGCCATTCATGGCTTATAGCCACAAAGAAGAATGGGTCTTAATGAATTGGTCCCCTTATGCATACATAATTACATAAGCAAACAAGAATTACTCATGTGAGAGTAGTGGTATTGTTAATTAAATGGCTAGTATACATTGTATTATATGAAATCGAACATAGGAACCCATGTCATTAATCATAGAATCTTGGAAAGGTACTTTAGAGACCCTAATTCAACACTCATGTTATAGTGGGGAAAAAAAGAGATACGACAGATAAAATGATTTGATCAAGCCAAAATAATAGGTATGTCTAGATCTAGACCAAAGACAATATTCTTTTTGTTTCTGAAGTATGTATGCAATATGTAGACATTAAACACATCTAATTAAATAATATTTATATTGCAAAATACATCTTATGAGTTGATTTACTAGAATTTGAATTCTATTTTACCAGAAATAGAACTTTATTTAACAAAAGCTAGATATCCAGAAAAATCCACAAAGTTGTTCATGCCCAAACCATCTTTCCTTCTGCAGTTGGAATGAAGACTGACAATATTTTTTCATTCATGTAACTTTAAATATAAAACATTACATTCTAAAATTCTTTATTATAAACTTAAATAGTCACAGTGAATAACATTTCTAGTATGTTTTCTAGGTTGACATGCTACCACATTTGTCCACACTTTTTACTACTGCAAAATTTTAAATTCATTTTAAATGTAAAATGGAGACTGAAATTGTGCTTTAAGGAATCCCAGTTAACCTAACTATATATTAGCTTTATGAACCACTGTATTTCAAGATCCTTTGCATGTTGCATAGATACCTTCATTTTCTTAAAAAGGAATAGCCTTTTTTTTCTTTCTGTCATAATCACATCTTTCAGTCATAATCATATTTCCCTTGACTTTCAACACAAGTGTAGTGATTCCTTGTCATCTTCTAATACATATTATAAATTACCATGGAGAATTTTATGCTTCCAGTGTTTTCACTCACAAACTGCAATTAGATTTTAATCCTCTCCAACCCTAATTCTACCTCTATGTATCAGTTACCTATTGCTTTATAACAAGCCACCCCAAAACTTAGTGGCTTAAAGCCACCATTTATTTAGCTCACGTTCTGTGCAATTAACATTTGGTGTGGTTTCAGGTGGGTTGTTCTGCTGGTCTCAGCCAAGATCACTTACATAAATACAGTAAACTGCCAGTAGTTGGAAGGCTCTGTAGTTTGGATTGGCTGACTATAGCTGGTGATGACAGAAGTGACTGGACCACATGTTGCCTATCAAACAGAAGGCAGCCAGGGGTTTGTCACATGGTGGTGGCAGCAAGGATTTAAAGATCATAAGTAGGGGAAAAACCTCCTTGTGCAACAATTGTTTAGTGTCTGCTTGTATCATACCACTAATGATCTGTTGGCCAATAAAAAGTGGCATAGCCAACCCAGAATCAAGGAATGAATTAATAGTCTCCATTCCTTAAAAGGAAGACCTGCAGAATCACAACACCAGAGCATAGGTATAGAGATGAGAAGAATTTGTCATCGTTTTTGCAATCTAACATACATCGATCCTGCTTATGACTACTTAGTTGCCTGAATAGAATATCAGAAAAATTGTCTAGATCCACATCCCTGACCTCATCAGTTTTAGAGAACTATTCAAGGCAAATATATTTGACTCCAATAGTATCAAATCTATCTTATGATAGATCTTAAATATATCTCATACCTCTTCCTTCTTTCATCTTCACTGTAAGTCAAGCCATCAACTCTGATCTGGATATAATCTCCTTCCAACAGAGCTTCCTGTTTCCAACTCCCTTATCTGAAATTTTCCATGAAGTAATCTGAATGATATTTTAAAATGTAAATGAAATCATGCCATTTTCCTAATTTAGACATTCCAGGAGTTGTCATTTTCCTACTTAGAAAATAAAAATCCAAAGTTCTTATCTTGTTTATAAAACCCTAGAAGATCTTCTTGCTTTGTTCCCTATACATACATTATTATATCCTGCTCAAGATTCATTATGCTTGCATCACACAGGACTGTTTATTGTTTCTTTAATACATTGGGTTTATTCTCCTTAAAATTGTTTGTTTTGGCTGTCCCTGGAGACATAGGTTCTGAAAGGAAAACTTACCTGTCTTGGACTACATGGCTTTCTCTCATTATGTAGGCTCCTTGACAATGCCAACTTCATAGAAAGGACTCTGTTTTCTGTAAAGTAACCATGCTTTCCCCTGGTGTATAGGGTCCTTCATAAAGGCAATTTATTACATTATATTGAGGTGGGACACAAGGAAATGGTGTCAATATAATACTCATTAGCAATCGTCTTGCACATTTGTTTACTTTTATAACATCTATTTTTTTGCTATCCTTATAAGCCATGTAACAATAGAGACCTTATCTGTCATAATCACTGGTGCATTCCAAATGAAGGACCAGTGCTTAACACAATATTTGTTGAATTAAGAAATGGCATGCTTCATAAGGTCTTGGAAAAAGCCATGAAACATAACGGGACTTTTTCCACTTCTTTGGAAGCTTTCAATAATGAGTTAAAGGCCAACTGTTCCAAAGGTCATTTTCCTCAGAGTTTTTCTTTGATGAGGGTCTCTGTGCTATTGTGGAACATGATTCCAAAATGACCTATCATCTATAGGGCACTTAGGCCAGGTATGACTTCAGGGATGCTTACATAACCAAAGGGGAAACAATGGTCTCTGAAATTAATTTTCTCTAGCATTTAAATGATAATATATCTTCACCAGGTATGACAAAGGAGAAATGAAAAAGGTTGAAGAATATTGAAGACCTGGATAATGGAAGGAAAATACTGAAAGGAGAAACATGAAAGAATTGTAGATTTAGTGACACAGAAGGCAAACTACATTGACTTGCTTTGATTAACCCTATTTTTCTTAACTTGGTAAAGATAAAAATATAGGCTACATCTGGAGTATTTTTGTCATCCCTGACTGAAAATACAGACAGCTGTGTTTTAGATGATTTATGAATATTTTTAACGCAGATTGTATAAAGAATTTCAGTCTCAGTGGAATAAAGTATGCTTGACAGCAGAGTTATAACTAGAAGGGCTGTTAAGAATAGAGTTATGGAGATTAAGGAACGTGTCCTAGATTTATAAGCGTATACACAAAATAGTTCAGTCTTATAATTACCTTAGAAAATTGGTAAAGAGAAGAAAATGTTCTTAAACTTAGTGCTGCATTTTGATGTATTTAAAAAAAAATGTTGTGTGGGCCTGGTAACAAAATGGAATTCTTGAGATTGTTTATGTTGGAATATTGACATTTCCAGTATTTGTGATATATCAAAATGTCTAAAACAGTCTATTTTATACATGGACTAGAGGGAGCATATATCTTGCTTAGTTGAATTCTCAGTTGAGTAATGTAGGACACTTGATATATTTACTGTATACTATGCATAAATGTATGCACATTTTATATATGTGTGTGTATGTATTTGTTTTTGAACATTTTACTTTTATTGGAATGGAAATATCCTGCTCCTAGACTTATTCAAATCTTTGTAGAACTACCTTTTAAACTTGGTAATAAAGATTTTTTTTAATTGCTCTAGCCAATTCTGTTTTCATGTACTTAGACCCCTGTATATTGTAGCTTTTGAAATGTAAATACACACTCAAGTAGATTAAGAATATTTAAGAATCAACATACTTATTCAATAAAGCTATTCTATAGAGCACCTACTAGATGGAGGGACTAGACAAGTAGTTATGGAAAATATAAGAAAAGAGCACAAATTTCCTTTAAAAAAGTAAATTATTTTTTGGAAAAGATAACACACATTCACAAATCAGTAAAGCATAAAAAAGTGCTGTGTGCAATTAAATTTTTTGTTATAAATTTTATGGTGTATAAATTTATATCTCAATAAATCTGTTAAAAACACTATATACAAAATGATATTTACAGAAACATGACTAATCAAGGTAGATTCCTTGAAGGCTGATATCAACTGGTAGACATGAGCACATACTGAGTCTTTCTTACTATTGACTTTCATTCTTTTTAGGGTATTCTTTGTTTCTGGTTAATGTAGAAACTTCATCAGTTATTAAGGATTTGATCACCACCATTCCAGGTAGAGAGCTTGGAGTATACAATTTAATGTGTTAAATGTTCTAACAAAAAAGAACAACATAAAACAGGTGATTTATTAAATAGAAAAAAGGAAATATAAAAGAGAATCAAATAGAAAAGTAAAAAATAAAAAAAATACAAAATAACAAAGATTAAGACTGTAATTGATTAGGGACAGGTGGCTCAGACATTAAGCATCTGCCTTCATTTCAGGTCATGACCTCAGGGTCCTGGGATCGAGCCCCACATCAGGCTCCCTTCTCAGTGAAGAGCTTGCTTTTCACTCTCCCTCTGCTGCTCCCACTGCTTGTGCTCTCTCTGTGTCTGTCTGTCTCTCTGTCAAATAAATAAATAAAATCTTTAATTAAAAAAAGGGTATAATTGCTGGGCTCATAAGTAGACTAAGCACGACTAAATTTACAATCAGTGAACTTGAAGATAGAAACATGAAATAGAAACTACAAAGAGAAATAAATACACACACACACACACCTTGCAGAGAAGAGCTGTGGGTTAATAATAAATTGTCTAATATATATATATATATATAGTAGGTAACCCAGAAAAAGGAATGAAAGAGAGCATAATGAAGAAGAAATATTTGAGGAAAAAATAGCCATGAATTTTTTATGATTAATGAGAGAGACCAAACCACAGTACAAGAAACTAAGGAAACATCAAAAAAATAAATAAACACCAAATAAACCACACTTAAGTGTATCATACTCAAACAAGTAAAAACAAAATACTATGAGAAAATCTTGAAGGTAGATGGGGAGGGGGAGTTATATACAGAAGAATAAACATAAGAGTTTGTACAGGCCGGGAACTAAGTGCCTGTCTTTAAAACCAAAAAAAAAAAAAAAAAAATCAACCTAGTTTTATACCCTGTGAAATAGCCTTCAAAATGCAAACAAAATAAAGTCTCCACAGAGAAAAGCTGAGGGAATTCATTGCAAGTAAATCAATTTTTTTATTTATTTTATGAGAGATGTTAAATTCCTCAACAGAAAGAATATGATATCACAAGCAAATGAAGTACAATAAATAATGGTAAAATAAACTTTTTTCATATTTTTAATTGTTCTGAAATATAACTGACTATATAAAGTGTAAATTATAGTAATGTATCATATGTTTATGACATATTAAAAAACATGTTATAACAACATTAACACAAAATATCTTATAACAACATTAACAACAAAACCACAAAACTCTAATACAATAAGAGTTTTGGAATATATTTTTTAAGATTCTTAACACAAAAAATGGTATAATTTTATTTAAAGTTACAGGAAAATCGCATAAGTAAAGATTTTTATTAGCTCTAAAAGAAACCCCATGCCTATTGGAAGTCATTCCTTCTAATTTCTCCACTTCTTCACCAATACTTACTGCCATCTGTCTTTTTAATTTTATCTTATCTGTTTTTAGTGGGAGAAAAACATAAGAAAATCGCATAAGAAAATCTTAAGTAAAGATTTATATTGTAACTCTAAAAAAAGCAATAAAACCTTTTTAAAAAGAAGTACTAACAATATCAATAAAAAAGATAATAAAAAACAATGAAAAATGTTCAATCTAAGAGAGATCAGGAAAGGGGAATAATAAAAGAAGAGAGAGAATATCTACTAAGATTTTAATCCAACAATATCAAAAACATTACATTAAAAATGAACTAACTGATCCACCAATAAAAGGCAGAAGTTGTTATATTGGACAGAAAAGTAAGGCACAAATCTATTCTTCAAAAACTCATTTTAACATAAGTATGTAAATAATTAATATAGGGACAATTTTCAACAAGGGTGTTAAGATAAGTTTATATGAAAATAAAAGTCTTATCAGTGAATGAACATCTGGTTAGTCACATGTTAAAGCAAAATATTGGACAACTACCGCACAATAGTATACAAAAATTAATTCAAAATGAGTCATAGGGGGAGCCTGGCTGGCTCAGTCAATTAAGTATTTGACCCTTGTATTTGGGTCAGGTCATGATCTGAGGGTTGTGAGACTGAGCTCTATGTTGTTTTCTGCCCTCAGCACAGAGACTGCTGGAGGTTCTCTCTCTCTGCCCCTCCTTCTGCTAAATAAATAAATAAATAAATTAATTAATTAATAAAATTTGTAAAAACAAGAAAACAAAAACAAAATAAGCCATGGATCCAAAGGTAAGAGCCAATGCTACAAACAAAAACAAGAAACTTTGATGATCTTATATTAGAAAATGTCTTAAGTATGACACCATAAAACATAAGCAACAACAAAAAGAAAGAAACTGGACTTCACCAAAATAAAAATTTTTGTGATTTAAAAGATTCAGTCACAAAAGTAAAGACAGCACAAAGGAAAGACAACCCAATTTTAAAATGTGCAATCTGAACAGACTTTTCTCCAAAGAAGATATACAAATGGTCAATAAGAACATGAAAAGATGCTCAACATTGTTAGTCATTAGGAAAATGTAAATTAAAACTCCAAGGAAATATCAATTTTCTCCCACTAAAAACAGATAAGATAAAATTAAAAAGACAGATGGCAGTAAGTATTGGTGAAGAAGTGGAGAAATTAGAAGGAATGACTTCCAATAGGCATGGGGTTTCTTTTAGAGCTAATAAAAATATCTTAAAATTAGATTGTGATGAATACTAAATAGTCCTATAACTGTATGAATATATTAAAAGCACTAAACTGTGAACTTTATGTAAGTGAATTTTATGGATGTAACTACATATTAATAAAGTTGTTTTTTAAGTTCAAAGATAAAAAAGATACAGTATTTAGACATCAATCTAGGCAGCTGTATAACTGTATTAATATCAGATGAAGTAGACTGCATAATTTCATAATGACAAAATGTCAGTTGATCAAGAGGGTATAACTAATATAAATGTATAAGGTCCTATCAACAGGGCTTCAAAATAAATGAAGCAAGAATTGACTGGACTGACACAAAAAAGAGACATATTTTACAATTACAGTTGAAAACTGTAGTACTACTCTCTCAGTAATTGATAGAACACAAAGAAAGCCATCAGGACATAGGGGATCTGAAAAAGGCTATTAACCGATTTGCATTGATTGACATTTGTAGAAAATTCCACACAACAAAAGCAGAACACCCATTCTTTCCAAGTACACATGTAACATAAACCAAGAAAGACCATATTCTGGGTCTTAAAATACAATTTAACAAATTAAAAAAACCCAGAAATTATACAAAGTATATCCTTAAAACATAAGGGACTTAAATAGGAATCAGTAACAGAAAGATATATATAGATAGATACGTGGGTATGTAAAACCATTTGGAAATTAAACACCACACTTATATACTATGGGCAAAATAGGTAGTCTCAAGGGAAATTAAAATATATTCTTCGGTATATAAAAATGAAAAAATAAAAAAAACACAACATGTAAAACTTGTATGCAAATAATAGAAGACTTGTGGTAAAATGTATAGCATTTAAGGTTTTTGTGAGAACTTAAGAAAGCCTAGAATAAGTAACCTAAGCTTTTACTTTAAGTAGAGAAAGAACAAATTAAATCTGAATAATAATGAGGAAGGAAGCAACAAAGACAAGAGCAGAAATAAAAGAAATTGAAGACAGAAAAACACACAAACTCAATAGAACCAAAATTTGGTTCTTTGAAAAGATTGGTAAAATTGATAAATGCCTAGGCAAATTGCCTAAGGAAAAGGAGAGAAGGCTCAATTTACTAATACTATGAATGAAACAGTGGATGTCACTACAGATATACCTACATTACAAAGACAACAAAGAGGTACTATGGCCGGCACCTGGAGGACACAGTCAGCTAAGCGTCTGCCTTCCGCTCAGGTCATGATCCCAGAGTCCTGGGATTGAGCCCCACATCGGGCTCCCTGCTTAGCAGGAAGCCTGCTTCTCCCTCTTTCACTCCTCCTGCTTGTGCTCCCTCTCTAGCTGTTTCTCTCTGTCAAATAAATAAATAAAATTAAAAAAAAAAGAAGTAGTATGACTTATTTTATGGCCATACATTAAACATGTAGATAAAAAGGACCAATGCCTTGAAAAGCAAAAACTACCAAAATTCCAAATAGTGTAAATGATACTACTTATATTAAGTAAATTACAATTTCAGTAAAAAAGTCTTTTAAAAAAAATCTATTAGCTTACCTGGAGATATTTTTTTTAAATATGTGAAAAGAAAAAATTCCAATGAGAAATAACTCTTTTCAACTCATATCAGGATGGAATTATCATAATATCAAAGTCAGATAATCATAACATAAGAAAATTACAGATCTATATTCCTCATAAATACAGATACTAAAATCATCAACAAATTAGCATATCATATTCAATAATATATCACAATCAAGTAAATTTATCTCAGAAATTTAAAGTTGGTTTAACATTCAAAATCAAATAATATCATTCACCAAATAAAGTGTCTAGAGAAGAAAAAATATGATCTTAGTAGAAGCGGAACATGCTTTAATAAAATAAACAACCCTTTATAATTTTTCAAAAGAACTATCTGTTCTAGGAATTTAATATTTATAGAACAATAACTGTTTCACACCTGAATTGAGTCAACTCTGTATTTAGCCCTGGGCATGGCTGGATATCTGATTTCGATTCTTAGATCAGATAAAGTTTATGGATCCTCTAACCAATTACCTAGTGATTTATAAGGTGCTGTTTAAAGTTTGAAACTCTGTCAGCATCACCCAGAGCTGGTGTGGCTTTTAACTTGTGTAATTCTTTAGACAGCCTCATTTGGTTATATGGCCAAGTGGGCCATTAGAGACCTTCATGAGCTCTCATGAAGCCAAGACTAATTGTACAAATTTTGATTATTTAATCAGGAGGCAAAAATGCATCTTATGTGGATAAGAAGGACACTATAGAACTGCACTTGGATGTCTCTCAAGCTCTTGACACATACACTTTGTTATTATCACAGCTTTACCTGAGTGTAGGTAGTATAGTCACAGTAGAGTATAGCATAGCATAGCTATAGTATAGTATAGAAAGAACACGTGAAATTTACCTGTTTTGTGACATCTTGTGAGTTACTGAAAATACTAAATATGTAAGTGTCATAAAAGAGAACTTCTTTAATTTGATATGGAAACTCATAAAAATTCAAAGCTAATAACATCATACTTAATGGGGACAAACCGAATTCCCTTCTGATTCAGAACAACATAATAATGTGCTCTCATTAATATCATCCAATATTCTACTGGAAGTTCCAATTAATGTAATTAGGCAAGGAAAAAATAAATGCATACACACTGGAAAGTAGGAAATAAAACTCTCTTTTGGCACACAACATGGCTGACTATGCTGAAAAGCCCAAAGAACAAAAAGTCCCAAGAAATAATTTTATGAGTTTAGCAAGGTCATAAAACATAAGGTTGTAGGACACAAACTCAACATACCAAAATCAATTTTTAAAAATAGCATTTTGTTTTGATACTACATAGATAAAGACATAAAAAGCTATAACACAAAAATACTATATTTCCTAGTTAGTAAGTTTTTTTAGCAATTCTGAAATTATATGTGTATGAGGAGTGAAGAAATAGACAAATATATTTTTGGTATTGAGAACCAAGTTTTTCATTGCCACAGAAAGAAGTTGCAAATGAATAAATTTTGAAGACTAGAAAAAACACCAAGTTTCAACTAGAGATATTAGAATTAATTCATTTTTTAAACATACACACACAGAGTACATATATAAAATTAAGTATAAATGTGCATATGCATGGGGTTGTACACATACCTATATTTCATAGCCCTATATAGTAAGAAAACTAATTAGCTATGACCCATTAGTAGTAATTAAATAGTTCCCAAGTCTTAATTTCTAAATATTATTTTCCAATAGATCTCCTTAGAGAAGTCATTATTTCCAGGGGTCGACCAGGCAGGGTAAATACACGAGGAGCATGGGACATCTGATATTCTAAGAAAGTAAGGACATATTCTTAAAAGATTAGGTA
This sequence comes from Spilogale gracilis, assembly GCA_004023965.1. NCBI lineage: Eukaryota > Metazoa > Chordata > Mammalia > Carnivora > Mephitidae > Spilogale > Spilogale gracilis. The sequence continues at coordinate 146,239 of PITA01002275.1, read as the reverse complement.
TATTAGAAGGCATAAGGGGGCGCCTGGGTGGCTCAGTTGGTTAAGCAACTGCCTTCGGCTCAGGTCATGATCCTGGAGACCTGGGATCGAGTCCCGCATCGGGCTCCCTGCTCGACGGGAAGCCTGCTTCTCCCCCTCTCACTCCCTCTGCTTGTGTTCCCTCTCTGGCTGTGTTTCTCTCTGTCAAATAAATAAAATCTTTAAAAAAAAAAAAAAAAAAAAAAGAAGGCATAGGAACAAGCCTGAAAGTCACTGCCAATGGCCAAACTCTGATACTATGAACACCAAATTAAATAACAATATTATTGATTATAACCTGCAGAATAAAATGAATATCTACAAGTAAATATTAATATAAATAAATAATTTAATAATTAACTGGGAGGAGAGATACCACTTTCTATTTTTTTTAAGATTTCATTTATTTATTTGAGACAGAGCATGTGCACAAGCAGGGGAAGGGGCAGGGGGAGAGGGAGAAGCAGACTCCCCACTGAGCAGGGAGCCTAATGCAGGGTTCGATCCCAGGACCCTGAGACCATGACCTGAGCTGAAGGCAGCCACTTAACTAACTGAGCCACCCAGGCACTATGAGATAGCTCTTTTTCACAAAAGAATACTAATAAAAAAATGTAAATGGAATGAGAGAAATGGAAAATCACCATTATAGCATCACAGTAATAATTGTTACAGATCCAATATTTTGATGGTTGCCAAAATTTTTGGATGAAGATTTCATTAAAGAGGAGATATTTGCATAGTCTGAAATTACCTTCCTCCAAATAATTACTCATTGCAAAGGAAAAAATCTTAACTTTACAGGGGAGAAATCTGGCATACACTATTTTAATCAAGTGATCAAGGTTAACCTTACCATTGATAAGACATAACTATATCATGTAGCCCTTGATATGATGCAATGAGAAAGGGATATCACTTCTTTGGTATTCTTGCCTATATACAATCTAACCTAATCATAACACAACAGATATCAAACAAACCCTACTGTGGGGCACCCTACCAAAATAAATTGACTATTAGTCTTCAAAAGTGTCAAAGTTATGAAATTTAAGGGAAGTGTAAGAAACTGTCACAGACTAGAAGAAACCAAGGAGATCTGAAACCAATTGCAATGCCAACTAAATGGATAGAACACTGGGGGAAAGGAGGTATTATTGGGAAAACTGGTGAAACGAAAATAAGTCTATAGTTTCATTAATAGTATTGTGCCAGTTATTTCCTTGTATTGGCACTCTGATTATGTAATGAAGCTTTGTGAAGCATGCATAAGAATTATCTGTAATATTTTTCAAAATTATTTCAAAATAAAATGTAAAGAAAGAAATCTAACACCCCTGAAAACATATATTATATATTAAAGTGGTAATTATTATTTTACACATAAAAGCAGAAAACTAAACATAACTAAAAAAATGGTTTAAAAACAACAGATTGAGAAAGTTGTTGCTACTTCTATTATGTTCTTAGCAGTGTGAGAATGTGTATGTTTGTACATATGTGGGTAAGACATTCTGGTTTGTGTATGTATGTGTTTCTGTATATTTGTTCTTTTGCAGTTGATAATGACTCAGTTCAGAATTGAAACAAACAAGAAATCAGTTTTTACAAGTTGAATGAGCGATTTTCCCACCAATGTGATGTGCTTCTCTCTTATCTCTGATTCTCCTTGGAAAATGGCTAGATTTTCACAAATCAGTCAACATCACATCTCTCAGCAAAGATAGTTTCTTACAGAATTTGACTCAAGCCACCTTAGAATTATGTGATTAAAGTGGGAGAGGAAAAATTCCCTAAAAGAAAGATGCATTTTCCAGAAGGATAGCATATGGTACAGAGAAAAATAGTTAATATCTTCATAATTAAATGAGATACATTTTTATAGAATGCTCAAGAAAAGGAAAAGGGAAAAAATAGCAAAATAAAATATGAAATATTTTTTTCGTTTGACATAACTTATGTTAACAAGTTAACATAACAACATTGCAGAATACAAGGTAAATATACAATAGTCAATTATTATTTTATTTATCTAATGAACAAACAGAACCTGAAATTAAAAACATAATGTCATTTTTGTTAACACTCTAAAAAAATGAAATACTTAGTTGTAAATCTAACAAAATATGTACACGATCTATTTGAGGGAAAATGCGAAATTCTGATAACATCAAAGAAGAACTAAATAAATGGAGAGACATTCCATGTTTACAGATATGAAGACACAATATTATCAAGTTCTTTTCAACTTTATTGGTAGATTTAATACAAGTCCAAAAAACCTCAGCAAGTTATTTTACAATTATTGAAGAACACTCGAAAATGTATGTCGAGAAGCAAAAGATCCAGAATAGCCAACACAGTATTGAAGAACAAAGATGGAGAACTGACACTACTTAACTTTAAGGCTTACTATAAAACTACAGTAATCAAGACAGTATGGTAGTATGACAGAATAGGCAACTAGATTGATGAAACAGAATGGACTGCCCCCCAAAATAGACTCATGCAATCATAGTCAATGATCTTTGACAAAGAGCAAAGACAATACAATGGAACAAAAGCAGTCTTTTCAACAAATGGTTCTGGAAAAACTAGTCCTGCACATGCAAAAAACAAAAAACAAAACAGACACAAACTTTACATGCTTCACAAAAAGTAACTTAAAACATATCATAGAGCTAAATGTAAAACAAAACTATAAAACTCCTAGAAGATAACATAGGGGAAAAATCTAGACAACATTGGAAGTGGCAATAACTTTTAAGATACAACACCAAAATATGACACAGGAAGAAAATAGCAGATAAGCTAGACATTAAAATTAAAAACAACTCCATGAAAGGCAATGTCAAAATAATGAGAAGACAGGTCATAGACTGAAAGGAAATACTTGCAAAAGTCAGATCTAATAAAGGACCAGTATCTAAAAGAGACAAAGAACTCTTAAAACTTCACAAAAAGGAAAAAAAAAAAAAAAACACCTAACATAAAAGAAAACAAATCTAATTAACAAATGAATCAAAGACCTTAACAGACATCTCACCAAAGAAAATATACTGAATACAAATAACATAAAAATATGCTCCACAAGATATGTCATCATAAAAATGATATAAACAACAATGAGCTATCATTTCACATGTATTAGAATGGTCAAATGTAAAAACAATAACACCAAATGCTGACAAGGATGTTGAGCAACAGAAACTCTCATTCATTGATGGTGGGAATGTGAAATACAGTTTGGAGGAGAGTTTGGCAGCTTTTTACAAAATTAAACATACTCATACTAAACAATCCAGCAATTTCACTTCTTGGTATTTACCCAAAGGAGTTGAAAACTTATGCCCACACAAAAACCAGCACATGGATGTTTATAGAAACTATTCATAATTGCCAAAACTTGGAAGCAACCAAAATGTTCTTCAGTAGGTTAATGGATGAACTATGGTATCCGTAAACAATGAGATATTGTTGAGCACTTAAAAAAAAAAAAAAGAATTATCAAGCTATGACTACACATGGAAGATGCTCAAATACATATTACTAGATGAAAGAAGCCAACCTGAAAAGTTTGCATACTCTATGACTCCAACTATGAGACATTCTAGAAAAGAGAACTGTGGACACAATAAGAAGATGAGCGAGGGGAAGGATAAATAGGCAGAGTATAGATTTATAAAAAAATGAAAGTATGATAGTATAATGATGGATACATGTCATTATACATTTTTCCAAGCTCATAGAATGTACAACACCAAGAGTGAATCCTAAAGGCAAACTATGAACTCTGATTTATAATAACATGCCAATTTGTCCGTTGTCACAAATACACCATTCTGGTGAAGGAAGTTGATAAAACAGGAGGCTATGTATGCATAGAGGCAGACAATATGTGGGAAATCTCTGTACCTTCCTCTCAATATTGCTGTGAATCTTAAACTGTCAAAAAACAATTAAGTCTTAACGAATTAAAACAACAACAAAACACCTACTTGCTAAAGTAACGTGCAAGCATATTTCTTTATTTGAAAAAAATAATTTGTCCCCACACTTAATTTATTCTTAGCTCAAGAATGTAATACTTTATCTTACGCTATTTTCATTTTTATCTCTTAGATCTATTTGATCAAGAACATGCAGCTATTCTTATATCAGAAATTAGTTAATCTCTCCCTGGATTTTTTTCTTTCAGAAACTTTGGATTTCTCTTTTGAACTTATTTTCTAAATTGTTAAAGGCTTGTTGTGATAACTGAATGTTACCTGGTAATAAGACAACCACAAGAAAAGAAAAAGAAAAAAATAATTTGTGCCTCTACCAATTATAAGAAGTGTGATCCTGAACACATTGATACTTGACCTTCAGTTTTCTTACATTTTAATTGGTAACAAGAAGGCCAGTTCTACTAATTTATTTTCATTCTCATTAGTATCAAATGAAGCAATATAATATGAAAAGGGCGAACACAGCACAAAGAAAAACAGCAGATTAATACCCTCAGCTAGGCAAGTAAGTAAACCCCTTTTAACCTCCTACACTGTAGGGAGAAGCATTTGGTTGTAAAAAGAACTATCCCTGAAGAAAGGATTTCTGAGCAGAACAGGGCAATCTTCCATATGAGTTTTATCCAGGAAAGCACCTCTTCCCTCACCTCCCATGTGAAGACTAAAGTTCTATGTTTCAGCTAGTATAATCCATCAGGACAGCTGCAGAAAGTAACTTACAGAAATGTTGTAGCAGTCATTTATCTACTGATTTTTTGGAAACCGTTAGCAGAGACCGTTCAAATATTTAGGTAACTCAAGTATATGGGCCGTAGCCCAGGCTTCCTGGACCAACTCTGTTTAACCTTGTGCTAACTGGTGTGGAGACCTGGTCTCTCTGTCTTTCAGTGGTCATGTGTTTTGTGGATTGCGATGAATATTTTGTAGGGGAAACTGTGTTGTGTTGAGGAGGAGACTGTGAGTGGAGATAGTGTTGGTGGTAAGTATACATCCCCCACAAGATAATGCCTCACTGTACACGTACACACACAAGCACATCCCCCACAAGATAATGCCTCATTGTACACGTACACACACAAGCACACATTTTTCTCTCTCTCTTTAAAGTTCCCCTTAGGCCGTCCATCTAGCCAAGAAATGGTGCTTTTGTCCATAATTCTTCTCTCCATTAACTTTAACCATGCTCCCATATTCTCTAGCCATATCACATATTCCCTTTTGAAGTATCAAATTTCTTCCATACATCAAGGAGATTAGTATAGTTTTTCCTTAGGAAAATGTGGTACCCATTTCAAGGCTTGCCCCTGGATTCTTGTATTTATCTTCCAGAGGTATCATTCCCCAAAAAAGTTTTCTCCTGTTAAAAGAATTATTTTACCAGGTGCTAAGAATGTATATTTTTTACCCTAAGTGATTACACTAACTATTGAATATTGGATTTCAACTGTGCCACACCACCCCAGCCTTCTCTTGGATGTTTGTAAAGGCTGTTTGTACTTCTAAATAGTTAATGAAGTCGATTAGAGCACAGTATCTAACTCTCTTTTGTTGTAATGCGTAACTTTCTGCTTTAGAATGTCAGCATTGTTTTGGAAAGCAACTCCATGAACACATTCCATAAAACAGGCAGTGTGTGAGGCACACTTTCTTCTGCTTGGAGCTGTTCATGTTCCAGGTTTTCTACTTTAGATTAGCTAGTAACAGGCAGATCATTTTATGTATACATGTATGTCACTAGTACTTAGGATCAGTTGTGTTTCCTTGGATTCAGACTCATTTTGGTATGAGCTTGATATCTGACATTTCTATCTCTCCTGTCTCATCTCTTTTAAAATCTATGACCCTTTCCTACTTTATTTCACCTTGATAGAATTTGTTATCGTATGCTATTTTTTCAAAATTTACCTGCAGTAAAATTCACTTTTTTCAGTGCTCAGGTTTATGAGTTTTTAATGGAAATACATTCTTTTTTTTTTTTTTTGAAATACATTCTTATAACAAACAGCACAAACAAAATACAGAAAAATTCCATTATTCCAAGGAATTCTTTCATGTAGCCCCTTTTGGTTCAGACCCTGTCCCATTCCAACCCGTGGCAAACATTGATCTATTTTCTGCTTCTATATGTTGGCCTTTTCCAGAATAAATGGAATCACACAATATGGAACTTTTTGAAACGGGATCCTTTCACTTAGTAAAATGTGTTTGAGATTCAGGGAATCAATAGTCCTTTTATTTTTATTGTCAAATAGTATTCCATTTTGTGGATGTGCCAGAGTATACCCAAACATACACTGAAGGTCATTTGGATTGTTTCTAGTTTTTTAGGAGTAAAGCTTCTATCAACTTTGCACACAAGTCTTTGTGAAATATATTTTTCTTTCTCTTGGGTAAATATCTAACAGTGAAATTGCTAGTTCATATAAAACATTTATATTCAATTTTATTTAAAAAACCTGCCAAACTGTTTTCCAACATAGCTGTAGAACTGTCCTTTCTTCTAAAATTTATTTTTCTTATTTAATAATCACATGATTTTATTTTATCTTAGTGAGAAAAGAACATTGTTGCTATTCTCTAAATTTGTCTTGAGGCAATGGATATATCCTAAGGGAAGCCTTCCCTGAGGTTAAACATGGGTAGACTTATGGTATGTTGCAGAATTCTGAAAAAATAAGCATGCATAGATCCTTTCTTAGTTAACTGTCCTTAAGATTTCTTACTTACTTTTCACTAACATTGTACAGAAATAACATAAACATAAAAAAAAGAAAGAACATAAACTTTATTTTCACACATTATCATCCACTTACAGGTAAACTAGTTGAATTTCTTTGTCTCTTGTGTTGTATAGCAAGATCTTGAAATAGTGTCACTTTTACATTCTGGTCATCTGGAATTATAGCCTGGATTATAAATTATAATAGTCTGTTTATAAATAAAGCCAGAAAAATCTGAAGGAAACAGGGCTGATAGTATAGTTATCATTCCTTTTCCCAAAACGTTCCTGAGTTTCAGTGGTCACTACATTTGGCATTTTTCTCTGGTGATGTATAATCCAATCAGGTTGTGGAAGAAGAAAAGGTATCCAGGAGTATATGTTGTTTACTTTACATATAGCCTACAACCTCCAATCAATGGTGTAGCTAGCATATGAATGAAGGACAGGTCACAGCTAGAGTTAGAGATCATTTAAGAACTATGTTGGCTTGAGGGGCAGTCATTAACCGTCTGCCTTTGGCTCAGGCCATGATCCTGGAGTCCTAGGATGGAGCCCTGCATCAGGCTCCCTGCTTGGCGGGAAGCCTGCTTCTCCCTCTCTCACTCCCCCTGATTGTGCTCCCTCTCTAGCTGTGTTTCTCTCTGTCAAATAAATAAGTAAAACCTGAAAAAAAAAAAAAAAAAGAGCAAACAACTATGTTGGGTTAAGAACAGCTACGTTTGTGTTTAGCAACTTAATTCAATTATTTCTAATCTTTAGATAGGTTCTGCAATCATTTTTTGTCAACTTTTTCTCCCAGACTCCAAGACCTCATATGGCACACAGTAGTGGCAGACTCATTGCTGAGAATGTTCTTTTTACTGGTGTATTAATGAAACCAGCAGGAAGAAGTTTCCTAATACATTCCGCCTACAAATAGCTCAAAAATCATCGTAGTAAAGGCAACCTCCTAATAGGCACCTCCTGTCTGTTTTATCTACTTTAGACAAGAAGATGCTCATTCCCAGCTCTCAGGCAGGATCCATCCCGGTCAGTTACTAGTCCGTAACTATGCCTGAGAGATACTTCATCCAGGAAGATTACAGGGTGACCAACTCAATCGGCACCATGTAAAAATAAGAGGGCGAACTAATTATAAGTGATCCATCTGATGACAATCATACATGTGGCCACATGTTTGTTTGCTTTTTTTTAAATAAATGTACAGTTTCTTTTTTCTTTTTAAGATTTTATTTATTTATTTGACAGAGATCACAAGCAGGCAGGGAGGCAGGCAGAGAGAGAGGAGGAAGTAGGCTCCCTGCTGATAAGAGAGCCCATGCAGGCCTCGATCCCAGGACCCTGAGATCATGACCTGAGCTGAAGGCAGAGGCTTTAACCCACTGAGCCACCCAGGCACCCATAGGCACATGTTTTATCCTCACTTGCAACACAATAAATGATTAACATATGCAGCTCAGGGAATGCCTTCTTCTTGTTCTTAAATCTACCCTTAAATTTATCTTATTCATAGACCTAAAGTCATCTACCTTTCTGCATTAGTTCTTTGTCCCACAGTATTCTTGTCCCTGCCAGTATACTTTGAATAGCCAATTATCTAATTTGGGGATTCTTAGTACTAACTATTCTCATATCTATTCTATAATTGCTCACAGTTTACTATCAAGAGTTTTCACTGTTCTTCATCATTGCAGTTGTGGTTTTCTTTAATATAATTAGCGAATATGCCCCATTAATTACTTAATTTTTGAAGGTATATAATATTATTAAACTAACAGAGGTGTGTGGCTAAACCAAAAGTATTGTGCTGAACTTTGCTTTAGCTCTAATCCTGTCCCCAGAAGTTAGATGGTTAACTTCCTAATTTTTTTCTTCTGATACCTCAGTATCCTTAAGTATTGTTTCCACAATATATTTTTTAATTCATTTGCTTTAGATATTACATAGTAATTCCTTGTTTTCATAAGCAAGGATTTAGCTACCTTACACAGCCTTCAAATTTCCTCTCCCATTCTGACGATATAGGGTTGCTCTATCTCGCAAATAAAAATACGTTTTGCCCAATTCACCTGGAAGTTCCTATAAGCAAAACAATATCTTCAAAAAAGTATGTCCCCAATATTACGTGGGCTATACAGACTAAAGATGCCTCCCCAAAATTATAAGTTGGAACGTAATTCCCAATGTGAGTGTATTTGGAGGTGGGGTCTATGGGAGGTGATAGGGCCATGTAGGTGGGTGGAGCCCTCAAGAAATGGGATTATTAGTGCCTTATAAAAAAGGTCTGACATTGTTCCACCCCTTTCTGCCATGTGAGAACCCAGTGCAAAAACTTCCATCTATGGACCAGAAAGCAGGCTCTCTCCAGACAATCTATTGGCACCTTGACTTTGGACTTCCTAGTCTCCAGGACTGTGAGAAACAAATTTCTGTTGCTTATAAGCTACCCCATCTAAGACATTCTGTTATAATAGCCCAAACAGACTAAGACAACAGGGGACATGCTTACATTAAAAGAATTCTTTGTTTATCTCAAAACCTAATTTAACTAACTAGCAATCTATATTTCATTTGGCAACCGGATCACAATAGTCATCTTACATTCTTTTCTTTTTATTGAGTTGGTTATCTTTTAGAAAAATATATCTTTTGGGGCCCCTGGGTGGCTCAGTCATTAAGTATCTGCCTTCAACTCAGGTCATGATCCCTGAGTCTGGGGATTAAGCCCTGCATCAGGCTCCCTGCTGGACTTGACAGGAAGCCTGCTTCTCCCTCTCTCACTCTCCCTGCCTGTGTTCCTTCTCTAGTTGTGTTTCTCTCTGTCAAATAAATAAATAAAATCTTAAAAAAAAGAAATAAAAATGTATCTTTTAATTCTTGTTCCATCAAAAGTATTTTTTATCCCATTTTTAAGATGCATATATGTATACTTCTTCCCCTTTCCTTTAACTGTATTCCTGTTCTTCTATATATATTTGTAAGTTCTCCATATGCAACATTCATATAAACAATATTTTTGTTTATTTGAATTACATAAAAATATTAAGTGCAGAGCTATGTCATTAATGACTACATTGGTTTTCATAAAATTTTCATGGTTCTTTACTCTGAATATTTTCTAATGCCATTTTTTCACCCTTGTTTCACTCTCCTGCCTTCATATATTCTCAAACTTCACAAAGACTGACTTCTTGGGACCTCTCTGAACTACAGTCAGACTAAGAATTGATTCCATTTAATGCTTTCCTAGATTCAATCCATTTTTGGTCTGGATAATCATTCTTATTTGTTTGCTTTGCCAGAGCAAAAGAGCTGCATTTCAAGTAACTATCTCAAGAGTTTGTTGAAGGGGATTTTTTTTTTTTTTTTGAGATCTTGCATGTTTGAAAATAGCTGAATTCTTTCTTTATACATGATTGATAGTTTGGGTGTGAATAGAATTCTAAGGTAGAAATAATTTCCCTGGGGAGGTTGGAGGGAATTGCTCTCTTGTCTTCTGGCATTCAGTGTGGCCAATGAGAGGTACATTGTTCTGATCTCCTTCCTGCGTCTGCATCCACCCCTCCCCTTTTTCTCCCTTCCCATTGTATGCAATCTCTCCTCACTTGTAATTCTGAGACTGCACTATTTTGTAATTAAGTGCATATTTTCCCCACTTGTACTGGGTGAGCTCTTTCAATGTAGAGACACATAATTTGATTTGGAGAAAAATTTTTATGTATATCTTTGATTCTTTGCTCCAGTTTCTCTGGATTTTTTGAAACAGCTTTTAGTTGTATACGGGGGCCTCTGAATTGTTTCTTTATGTTCTTTACTTTTTTCACATCATTTAAATTTCTTTTTCTTTGTTTTCAACTCTTTTGAGAGACTATAAAACTTCATTCTCCAAAATTTCTATTGATTTTTCTCAACATTCTATTATAAATATTTTCCAACATTGGGCAGTTGAAAGAATTAGTAGTAAAATCTGAATACCTATTACTTAGATTCTATTTCTTGAACTTTAAATTTTCATGCTTATTATATATATTTAAGTTTCAAGAAACTTGTCTTTTGTTTTGTTTTGTTTTTTCTTTTGGGTGGTTTTTTGCTGTGTATCTTGTTTTAAGGATGTACATTTTTTCACATGTCTCTTTGGGAGTAATTTTATGTTCATCTCTGTTACTTTTATTTAGAGGAATTCCCCAAAATCCCATATGTCTTATTAATTCACTTTTGTAATTAAGTAATTAAATATTAGTTTAACAGCTGCTTACATGGTGAGTATTGTGAACAGGTAGTTTTTGTTTTTGAGGGTTTGGGCTAGGGTGATGTTCACTTGGCAAGACCCAAACACCAGACTGAGTGGCCTGTTCACATTGCAGGCGGGAGGACTCTGTTTTGTTACTTTGCTGGAGTCTCTGCTAATGGGAGAGACTTCTACAGTATTCTATATAAAAGTGTATATACGTGTGTGAATGTGTCTGTAAGAGTGAGTGTCTATGGTTCTGGGTGGGTTAGTGATCTATCATAGTGTCATCTAACCTTTCCTTTTTCCTGCTCACTGTATTTACAAAGCTGGAGACTTTAGGGTTCTACCAGGAAGAGTTTCATCTGTTTCACTCTTGGCTAGGTCTTATTATAATGATTTTGGATTCCTTCAGCAAACTTCCTCAGTTTTGCTTTGTTGGTTTCCTCTGTTTCTCTCTCCCTTGGTATATCAACATATTCATGGCTTATATTCCTTCACTACAAGTTCAGTGGGATTTTTCTAGGGAGGGGGCGAAATGTAAGTGAGTAATTTATTATTTCCAGAATCAGTTTTCCTCTTGCAATCTACTCAGTCATCAGAGGTTGTCTATCTGTCTTTGAGTACTCTGAGATCTGCTCTGCATCCTTGCAGCAAGCTGCATTTTAGTATCTGTTTAGGATTTTGGAAGGAAGGAAGGAAGGAAAGGAGGAAGGAAGAAAGGAAGGAAGGAAGGAAGGAAGAAAGGAAGGAAGGAAGGAAGGAAGGAAGGAAGAAAGGGCAAATAAAACCATTTACAAACTAAATTTGTTTCAAAAAAACATTCCCAGATGTTCTAAATTCCTGTTTTGTAAAGCTAAGCCTTTTGCCTGGGACTAGTATCCTTGGGTTTCAGACCTATTGTCATGTCCTTGCAGAAGTCCCAAATATTCATTTCCAGAAGACATGTCAGGGACGTAACAGCCAGAATTTTCTGGGCTCATATCTTGACTGTGCTATTAGTTGTCTGAATGACTTGGGGACTTTATTTCCTTTTCTATGAGGATTGGTCTTTAAGAGTTACCTAAAACAGTACGGATGCCTGGGTGGCTCAGTTGGTTAAGTGACTGCTTTCGGCTCAGCTCATGATCCCAGAGACTCTGGATCAAGCCCCACATCGGGCTCCCTGCTCGGTGGGAAGCCTGCTTCTCCCTCTCTCACTCTCCCTGCTTGTGTTCCCTCTCTTGCTATGTTTCTCTATCAAATAAATAAATAAAATCTTAAAAAAAAAGAATTACCTAAAATAGTAATTTGTACTCACAGGCAATACAAATAACTGTGAGAACTTTCCCAAACACATGATTCCTATACATGAAACCCTGTAGAATAACCCACTTTGAATCTAAATACTTCAGAGTTGCTACATATCAAATCATACTAATTATCATATAACTAAGCCCAGCCAACACATTGTTGACATGACCAAGTGTTGTAGAATCCAATACTCCTGCATGAAAATATTACTATCTGCTTCGTAGGGTTGTCACTGGAATTAAATATGTTAATTCATATAAAGGGTTTAGAAATGTGTCTAACAGAGAGACACCCTCAAATGTGTACTAAACTAGTTGCTTTATATTATTATCATTTGATCTGTGTGCCAGGAACTTTTCTACGACTTTCATGTGTATCCTCTCTTACCTCATCTTATCCCTACCTGTCTACTGCCATTCCCATCTTATGGATGAAGATAAGAGGCAAAGGAAGTTATGTAATTTGCTCAAGGTGGAACAGCTAATAGGTGGAGTAGGCAACATTTGAGTCTAGGCAGTCTGGTCACACAACTAATTAATCACCAAACCAAACCATCTATTTGAGCAATAAAAGTATGTAAATCAGAAATCAAAAATTATTATAGGTTGGATTAGTATAGAAAAAGGCTTTTGAGTATTTTTCAGGCATCTTCCATATAGCCCCTACATAGGATTCAGACTGACATAGAAAGGAGGGAAAGGAGGGCTGTCAGGCAGGGTTGGTGGTACACTGCCAGCTGTTGTGATTTGACGATGATGAAGGTACCTGGCTGGAGATACCAGCTTGAATATTTTTTTTTTAGAGAGTCAGAGTTAAGTGTTAATTGTTGGCAAAAAGGAGTTAAATAGTTACAGGAATACTTTGGAAGTGAATTGAAGCTAAAGGATGAATGTTAAATATTTTCCTTCTTTTAGAGTTTTTAGGAATTGTGGAAAAGAGCTACAAATATGCATAAAACCTAAATTTTATGAAAATAGCAATCATCCCATAACAACCTTCATTTCCTGCCTTATGAGTGTTTTAGTTTTGTTTTCAAAGCACTCATTTTCCCTTTTTCCCCCCTCCATATTGATTGGCTTATTTAGGTATTTAATCTTAAAATCCATATGTTGTCCATTTTCTCAGTATATTTTAAATTCATCACAATCCTCTGGTTTGATTTACGGGAACAAATTTAATTCTGTACTGTAAACAAAGAAACTTTGACTACGTAATAGGAATGCCACTTCTTTTTCCCCAATCTTCATTCTAGACATTTAAGTTATTCAAAGCCACTATTCCCATAACACTTAAAGTGATTATATCTATTGCCAACTTCCATAAATTATTAATGTCAAAGCTAGTGGTTCTTTGGCACACAATTTCAGCATTTCATAGAAAGGAAAACTTCGAAGGAGGTTTAAGGAGATTAAGGAAATTCAATTGGTAACATAGTCACTAGAAATTTAATCTTTGTTTACGAATGCTTTCCCTTTCTTTTCTTACTGGTTCTTATGAGCAAGACTGTTATAGAAAGTCGAGAGTCTGGGGAGATTCTGAAAGTTCAGATAGCTGGGTGAAGTTCATTCCACCTCATCTTCTTCCCACAGTTTTAAGAAATAAGCCAGCATAGTCACTTCTCATTTAATGATATCTTGCAGTTATTAGAGTTTATTCAACAAGGATTTACACACTGGATTCATAAAACAAGAATTTATTGAATTCAAGGAAAGGAATGATGAAGATAAATTGAGAAATGTCTAAATGAAATAAAAAATTACTACTTTCTCCAAATTCAAAGACTGGCTGGCTCTAATACAAAATACCCAGTTAACAACATTGGGAATTAAAGGTATGTAACTGATAAAGAAGGATGTTTCACATTTGTGGATCCAACTTGGGCAGTTTAAAATAAATACTGCAATAATTGATCTTCCTGAATGATGAGGAAGTGCTAAATAATGCTTGATATAGGGTATCAACTTCCTGTCTTCGACACTGATAGATGGTCTTTACATTTCTCCTAATAAAAAGATGGGCAAGCCTTCAATAACACATATTGCAGTGCTACAAATAAAGCTCAAGGGAAGTGGGTGGGAACCTCTCTTACTACCATCTTAATATTACCCTAGACTGAAAATATTTCTGCCATGCAGGCTGACAATAGGAAGATGTCACTGCAGATTAATGAGGCTTAAATTATACTGTTGTAGTAAAGGAATGGGGGAAAGGATGCCTACCTTTTCTCTTCTCTTCTCTTCTCTTCTCTTCTCTTCTCTTCTCTTCTCTTCTCTTCTCTTCTCTTCTCTTCTCTTCTTTCTCTTCTCTTCCTCTCCTCCCTTCTCCTCTCCCTTCCCTCCCTTTCCTTCCCTTCCCTCCCTCCCTCCCTCCCTCCGTTCTTTCTTTCTTTCTTCCTTCCTTCCTTCCTTCCTTCCTTCCTTCCTTCCTTCCTTCCTTCCTTTCTTTCTTTCTTTCTTTCTTTCTTTCTTCCTTTCTTTCTTCTTTCTTTTTAACAGCAGCTGCCTGGTTACCTCACTAAGAAGCAGCTTCAGAAAGATTATTAATAGCTTTATTGACATTCTGATTGAAAGTAGTTTTTCAGCAGGCTTGGGTATAATTCAGTAGACATTTTACTGGCTCTTGACGAGCAATTTCAAAGAAATACTTCAATTAGTAATGTAATAATATGTCTGTAGTCAAGGTATGTTTATGAAAATTATGCCTCAGCTCGGCTTTGAATCGTCTCACAGATTAGAGTTTGCCTGTTTGTTTGGAACAGGGTCATTACGACTCTTCAGACTCCAAGGGCAGAAAATAACATTAGATGCTAAGTAAATCAGAGTATATTGGCTGAATACTCTCTTATTGGTGCCCAGAGTTAACTACAGACTTTTAATATTCCAGATCACCTTTAAAACGCAGCATCACACTGGGTTTTTTATCTTCTGTTCAAAATTAAAAAAATGCATTGCTCTGAGTTTTGCCCTTTTAAAATTTTGTAATAAAATTTATTTGTTCCTGTGATGAAAGAGTGAGGGATAGATTGATAAACCTCACAGATAGCTATTTCATTAGAAAAATCATCCAGAGTTTTGGATACAGAAAGTCAAACTGAGATCCTGTAGGAGATACAATCTCTCATTTCATTGTTTTCTTGAAACCAAATCCGTCATCTGATAATTAATTTAAACTGTTGCTTATTAATGTGACTTTTGTATCCTCTGTACTCCACCTTATTAATTAATAAGTTTCTCTAATGTGAGAAAGTGTTCCCTGAATTTAAGTTCAACAAACTTTGGAATAAAGAAACTTGTGTTGATGGAGAGGGGTGGGTAGGAAGGAAGCTCTTATTTTTCTGTAGTGTATGTGTGTGTTTTGCCATGTATGTGTAGTGATATTTTTAACTACTTTACATTGAAGTATAATGTAGATAGATGATAGATATGTTTTAGAGACACACACACATACCTACATGAGTGTATACACCATTATAAATATGGTATAAATATTCACAAAATAAATACACCTAATGTAAACATTACCCAGATTAAGAAACTGAATGCTACCCAAGCCCTCCAAATGCCCTGTGTTCCCTGTTAGGGAAACATTCTGATTTCAAATGGAAGACATGAGTTTTGCCTACTTTTGCTTTACCAGATATAAATAGAATCATGCAGTATTCTACTGTACCTGGCTACTTCTACTCAACCCTGTGAGAATCATTCACATTGTTGCACATAGTGGTACGTCACTCAGTTACTGCTGTAATGATATTCCATTGTAGGGATAATTTTATTTATTTACTCAGTGTTTGATACGCTATATGGAGACTTTCAAGCTTGGGGTTATTATTGATTGTGCTGCTTTGAACATTCTAGAATATACTTTTATGGCAAACATATGCACAGATTTCTGGTGGTACAGTATCAGGAATAGAGGTTGTATGGTTCCTACGTGCTCAGTTTTAGCAAATAGTCAGAAAGTTCTCCAAAGTGGTTGCACTAGTGTAGGCACATACTAGCAATGCCCGAGAATTCTGAGCATAGTATACTTTCACCAATAACTGCTATTTCTTGTCTTTTTAGTTTTAGCCATCCTGGTCAGTATGTAATCATACTTCTATTATTTTAGTTTGTATTTCTCTGTGGCTTATTGCCTTTCATTGATATATTAGCCATTGGATATGCTATTTTGTAGTGACTTTTGCCTTTTTTCCCCATTATGTTGTGTTTTTTATTGCTTTATACTTCTTCAAAATATTCTGAATATATAGTTTTAATGTATATATATTTTTTGAATATTTTCTTTCTGTTGGTGGTTTGCCTAGTTTCTGTCTTAATTGTTCCTTTTGATGAACAGAAGTCCTCAAATTTAATATAGAACAACTGACTAGGAAATAATTAACAGCAGATCTATAACTTGTTCCCTTCTACTGTAGACTACCCAGAAGAACAATGGTTGCAATCAAATTTCATTGAGAACAACTTAATGGCTGGATACCAGAATCAGAACCTCCGTGCTAGTGACAATCACTAGCACAAAGATAAGGGACAGAGAACCCTATCCACAAAATGAATAATGATGTTTTGGCAGACCACACATGATTTCTCTGACTGTAAGTTGAAAACAAACCTAGAAATTATGAACTTATGGTGGACTGCTGGATGGATATGGGGGACACTTTTACACTATATAGCTAACAGTAGGTAACATGAAGAGAATCTAAAACCACAGTGAATCCCATTGTGTTGGTAATGTTTCCACATACATTGCAGAAGGATAAGGATGTTTTGGAACTGTCTTAGACATCTCTGAGAAAATTAATTAATTTAAAAATACTGCTTTTTCTTGCAAAAACCTATACAAGTGATTCTTTCTTTCCTATATATTTTAGAATTTCCTTGCTTGTTATGTAGGCACATTGGGTCAAAGTTTTCTTGAGATACTATGATATAGAATTCTTGCTTCCTGTAACAGACTTACTGAGTAAATAGGTTTTAAAAACATAATTTGAGACTATTAGTATACTCTAATGTATCGAGGGCTTTAAATGAAATAGGGGTCTAAGAAACAAAATAAGCAACAGGACTAAAAAAAGCTGGATACGTTTTTAAGAAAAGAAAAGAATGGATTTCATCCATTGTGAATTTTGGGACCTAAAGCTGATTAGGGGGTGGGGAGGGTAGACCACGAAGGGTTCAAAAATTAGTCAGAGGATTGACCTTTGTAAAATACAATACACTTTATTGCCTTTAATTGTCAAGCCTTACCCAAAGTCATAACAGAAAGACATTAACTATATTTTTTCTTCTTTCTTTTGAAAAACAGAAGATAGAAGATTTAGAAATCTCATTCACTGTTAATAAAATAATATATAATAACTCTTACATTGTCTGAAACATGCCTTAAAACTTTGAACCTTAAGATTAACTTCCTGACTAATGTTTGTTTAAATTTGGGAGAATTACTTTGAAAAAAGCATATTACATATGTATTATTTACGCCTCAGGGCTTCACTTACTGGTGCCATCAAATGGGAATCACAGTTCTGTGATTCTGTGAAGTCCTTCCTATCACAAACACACGTGCAAAAATATTACCCATGCATTTTGTTAGAAATATGGTATAATAAAAGCTTGTTATATAGAAAATTAAGGAATAAATACATTGTCATATTTTGTATTTGGTCACATTCAAAAAATATTTTGTCATTTTTTATACAAAAAATATTTTGCCATATTTCAATATTATTAGACATACTACAGTTTTCGGATGAGAATTAGAAAGACCCCAATTAATGGTTAAGCAACTACTAGCTGTTGAAGCAAGAGAAATTCCATGGAATTTTTAAAAAGGAAAGCATACTTTACATAAAAAGCATGCAGTTATCAAATTTAACATTTCTTTATATATTTAAAAAAACACACAAAAAACGACTTTAAGTCCAGATGGACTACCCCATTTCATATGGAGGTTAAATGCAAGAACGTCTACAGGCATAGTCAGTAGCTTCTCAAAATAAACTTTGTGAGACATATTTATTTTTCAGAAAAGTATTTTGATGAAGGCCTAGAATTCTGTGTCACAAACATCACAGACATTGCGTTAGCCTGGGAGATATTTTAGGTAGGAATAGCTAATTATCTGCCTCTATCATAAAGAAACCTTAATATGATTCCTGAAGAACACTTTTGTGCAAAATTCCAACCCAATGAGTCCACCAGGATGAGTTAGCCACAAAATGCACCCTCTGATAATTAAGTCTTTGAGTAGAATTGCTAACTATTGTCAACCTGCATGCAAGAGGATGTACACCAAAGAGGCTGATTTTTCATTTCAGTTTATTGATTATGAGTTATGCTTTCTGGTACTAAATAAAAAGTTGAGCTGAGTCTTTAAAACTATTTATCAAATTATAAAGTATCATTAGTTATATATAAACAATATTAATACTGCTTAAGGAAAAATATTGGAAGCAAATGCAGGGGTAATTCTCTCCTTTTCTCTAAATTTGAACTTACTTCACAAGATAGTAACCTCTAAATATTTTATTGTTTGGGTTTTTTTTTTTTATTGATGGATCACATTGCAATGTTAAAAATAACATATCTTTATTTGCTGAGGAATTCACTTGACAGATATCATCTTCCTGCTTCCTTTCCTACCACCATCCAATTCTGAGAGTATATAAGTTTAACTTATTCTTTGTTACCTATGCTTGAACCTGTATTTCTCAGTTCGTCATTATGAGTCTGTATTAGGCATAGTCAGTAAATCAGCAGGCCCATGCTCAACCCCACCTCTTGTTTCTCCTTTTTTGTCAGTCCTGCCCCTGCTTTTATAAGATTGTAATATTAAACATTAGCAGTCTAATCCTTAAAACAAGTGTTCTATGTTTTGTCAGTGGGATGAGTCCAAGAAGTAAAAAACCAATAAAAAGCCCTTTAAAGTTTATGCTTATACTATCATCATTCACAGCAGATTTATTTTATCATTAGAATATATCATTGCTTTCAGTATCTTCTGATTTACATTCACAATGTAAATACCTTACCTTACCATATGTAAGGTATTCCTACTTGTAACAGTAGGAATAAAACAAACCCCTTAAAATTTAATAGCTAAATTCTAGTTAAGACAGAGTTTTATTCATACTGAACATAAATAAACCTTACTTTGGGATTTGAATTCTAAATTTTTTTTAATGAAGAATGGCTCAAACAGTATCTTTTCCAAAGTTGTGTTAGCAGTTGGGAAGGAACAACCTGTTGGGTGAAGGTTTACATTTATGCTTCCTGGAAGGGACAGAGCAGATGGTTTTCACAGTGCTGATAGTCGCCTGCAGAAATTATAACGTGAAGGGTAAAGAAAGGTCTAGTGTGTGTATGTGCTTGTGTCTGAGTGCGGAGAGGAGGAGCGTCTGTGCGCGTATTTAAAGGTGAAGTGGGTGGGGGATTAACCTCTTTGTCAATGAGTAGATGGTAGGGACATAAGAGTTACTGATCCATGAGAAGTTACCGTTGTTACCTATGAGATATTCTGTCCCTGAAAAGATTGGGTTCCACACACTGCATCCAGGTAATTAGGCACACAGGGGAGTGGGAATGAAGATGCTGATGGGAACAAGTTTATAACACTGTATTTTCATTGTGAGGCAGAAATAAACACATTATCCTAGATTTCAGAACCATGCAGCTTGAATGAGTAGTCTCCATTGTTTCTTATTAGACATGTAAACTTGGATAATTTACTTAATATCTCTGGGCCTCAAAGATTCTATCTAGAAAATATGGATAGGAGCAGTACTGACCACATCTGTGAAGCAATTAAATTAGAACAGTGGCACATTATAAATGTACAATAATTGTGAATGAGTTGCATTTTATTTTTTATTCAGAAATAAATGTTTAGCTGGTGAGACTGACTCTGACTTCATATTTTCAGAGATCAACGAAACTGTTTTATAATCATGACTCTGTGGCAATTTGCAATTCCCTCAAAAATTGTGATCTAGAAATATTTATCAATTTACTGGAATTAAACTTTGGATGTTGTACTGTATTTTCTTAAAAATTACACATTTTTTTTTTCTAACTGCTCTTTTTTCCCCTTTTTTCAATGTTTAAGTTCTTCTCCTGTTGGGGTATTTGCATCCAAACCATTCAGGAATAGTAGAAGCTAGTAGTCAATAGTTTAGGCTTTGATTAGGATGCTGTAGTCTGCTTACTAGCCTGGCAACCCAAGTTATTAACATTTTGTAACCCAGATTCCTCATACAGAGGAATTGTATAGTTAGAATTGTATGTACCTACGTAACAGATCAGATATGAGGACTAAATGAAGTAGTGTATGTAAATCAACATGAAATTCAACATTTCACCTTACACATGTTAAACATATAATAAATTATAGTTTTAAAATTGTTCATAAGAATCAGGTCCACTGCAGCATCCAAATTACTACAAAATAATTTGAGTAGATTAGAAGGGTCCTGATCAGATGACAGGGCTGCCAAATGTGAAGTGCCTGAATAGAGTGGAGGCGGGCAATATAGGGGTATAAAATTAACCCAAGGCAGAACAGAAGAGAGACACATTTACTGAATACACTACAACAGAGCAGCAGGGTGGGGGTGGGGGACAGCAAGGGCGAGAGGGGCTGAGAGGGGCCACAGTTAGAGGGCAGAGTGAGAGAGTCTGGGAATGCATAGAATTTTCCCTTTCTTTGTAAATTTAGGAACTGCACCTGGGCCTGGTTGTAACTGGTTATTTCGAGGTGGGTCACTGAATGAGCTTGTTGACACTCAGTTGGGTGGTCCCTATGGGTCCTTTTGCCTTGACGGAGTTTCCTCTGCTCAAGCCTCTCGCTTAAATGCTTCTATGAAATATAAGCACACAGGAAGTGTGGGTGTTATGGGAGTTGTAGTCTAATGGAGGGATATGGCTCTTGCACCGACAAGAAAGGTATTACAAGTTTATAGATATATAGCATATAACTCTCTTGATTGAAATGACCTGCATTCTCCAGGCCAACATATGCCATCTCTAAGAAACTGTATAAATGTCCCATTAAATAACTCGAAGGAAAGACTGGGTGGAGTAGATTTCAGACCTTGCCGAGTTTAATCCAGTTGTGATGTTTGCAATGGTGATATTCTACAGTGTCACATAAATTGAAGGAGATGTGAAAGTGTAGGCGCTGAACAAATACTTTACCAGAGCTTTATCAGTTCACATCTAAAGTAAACCAAACAAGTAAAATAGAGCATTCCTGTGTGGCTTGCCTGTCAGTACTTTGACATTAGAATACTGGTTTGTTTTTGTGTGTGTTTTGTTTGTGTGTGTGTGGATGTGTGAGGGAGAAAGAGAGAGACACAGAGAGTGTGTGCGATTTTAAAAAGAACAGTATTTTTGCTCAAATGTAAAAGCTGAGATTGACAAATATAAGAATAAATGGTATTAAAATATTTATATATTTAGAAGGTATACTCCAACTATAGATATAGTATAGATATAAATATGCAAGGTGAATATTTTCTTTGTATTTACCCATAGTTAGATATATTACAATGAATTACATGGCTCCATAAGAGTTTGTGTTAAATTAAAGAAAACAAATCTAATTAATAAGTTGAGCTTATCTAAAATCTGTGACTAAATAATAGAAATCAGAGTATTTATCTACTTACTTATTTATTTTCTTTTTTATGTTCAAATCCTTCCAGAAGGAAATAAGCTATTAAAGGGTATATTTAATTGAAGTATAAATTAGAAATAAATTTCACACATTCATCAAGGAATATTTGCTATACTATTAATTGAACATTTTCATATGCTTCATACTGTAAAACTCAAAGGAAGGATTTTGTAACCCACCATTGAACTTGAAGTTATTCGAGGTAAAACCCAGGCAATCATAGTCAAAGGGAGTGGGAAATAGAATTATATAGGAACTGTAGTGATATCTAGTTGTAAATACCCTGAGTTCAATGCATAACACTTACTCCCAGAAGAATGAGCTGTATGACCTCAGAGAACATTCAGAATATGGGATGTCAGGTGCAGTGACCCATCTCTGGGAGTTTGACAAGTTTGCAGTCAATTTTATCTCTTAACTCCACTTCCTGACTTCACTTTTGCTACTCAGTCCAGATTGTTCTGGTTTTCTTCATCAAGACAAACAATATAATAACTATTAGCAATCTCTGTTTCACCCAGGTCAGTGGTTAGTCATCTATTGATTCCAGCCACCATCCCAAACCCTTACTTCTCTAGGAGTGTGACATCACCTTCATCTGCCTCTCAACACCAGTGAGTCACCATCACCGGTTCCTGATCTACTGGTCCTCTAACTGTTGGAGTGTCCCCAGCCGCCTTCTTCCGTTCTCTTTCCACTTTCTCTTTAGATGAACTCATTTAAATCCTGTGGTTCTAGATAACATTCTACATGTTAATCAATCTCAAATGTCTATCTTTGTCCATTGTCTGTCATATAAGTACAAAGTACGATCATCTCCAAACTGGAACTTGTCAAATGTCTCCAAACTGGTCTCCCAGCTCTTCTGTTCCTCTATAATCTACTCTCCACAAGCCAACCAGACTGATAGGTGTAAAGGTTTAAGTAAATTATTGCTCCCCCGCCTTCTTCAAACTCTTGTTATTCCTATGAGAATAACAATGAGAGGAAAAATTTATCCATTTCAGATCATAGGTCTCTTTGATCTCTTCAGATCAAAGACATATACCATTCACCCACCTATTTACACACATATACACACAAAGGGATAAATTAGCAGGGATATATACTTTGAAAACTGTAAAGACATTTATAATATTGGCAATTGTGATGAGTCTACTGATAATGAAAACCATGATGAAACAGAGTTCTGAAAGACCTTTTGACCTGGGGACACCACCAAGTCCACAAACTAAGCAATGCCATTCAAGAGCTTTTTTACCAGAAGTAAAGGACACCCTATTTTCCCACACTGGGCTTGTGCCTATCAGAGATGATGCACTTAAAAAATTCCAGCCTGTTAAACACTGTATGACAGATTTATAAATATTAGATATATGTTGATTTCTCATCAATATATTAGGTGATTTGGGAAATGTGGCTTAAATTTGCAAAAAAATGATATTCATTTTCTTTTTGCCACTCCACCAGTCCCCTTTGTCCAGCCTCTGATTCAGGCTAGTTGCCAGAGGGAAATGTCTTTCTTGCATTTCAGAGTCCTTTCCCTTAGGTTTTTTTTTTGTTTTTGTTTTTGTTTTTTGTTTTTTTTTGTCAGATGATAGCAAAATAATCCATAAAGTTAATTGCTATTGACTCATTTGAAGTTAAACTTAGATCAAATTAAAATTGAAATCAAATTAAAATTTAAGCTCCGTCCAGTTATGTGTTACGTACCTCATTTAACTCACAGTAATGTTTCAAGTAATAGGGAAATTGGCAGTCCCCTCTTAGTGGGTACCGATTGGGCTTTGGTCTCTTCCCACCATCCCACCCTAGGAGAGCCTATTGTGACCAGATATAACATAATGGAGAGAAGAAAATACAACTGGTTTTTCACTGTTAAGGAAAAAGCAGCTTAATTTGATATACTTAATTTGATAGCCCAACTTCTTTCCATTCAACTCTATTCCATTCTGTTTTTCTATCCTTAGAATACTTGATTTTGCTGTTTTACTAAATTCTACTTGCTGTCATAAATTTGCATCCTCATACTTTCTTAGAAAGTTTATATGCATACATGAATATACATATACTTATGGAACACATACACAGAGCTACATACATATACATGGAAATACAGATGCAGATTTCCCCTTTGGAATTTTTTGTGGGGAAAGAAAGAAAAATAAAATAAAAAGTAGTAAAAAAAAAAACAACTACAGCATATTGTATAAAGGCTTGAATTTGTATAACACATATCATTTTTTTAAATGCTGAAATAAATGAAGTTGAGGTTGAGATTTTCTTATCTCCATCTTCTTCCATTGACCCACCTAAAGATCTCAATAGCTTTAGTTATAAACAGATCCTAAACTTCTATTGCAATTCTGGATTGCACACTTCTTAGGCTCCAGGAGGTTGAAGCTCTCAAAAGATATTTGCCATAGTCATAGACATTTAATATCAACGTTTTCCTGATTAGAAGATTACCATCTTTTCTCAGTTTTACTGACTGGCCCTCTGTGTACATAGTTTGGCAGAATTTGATGATCATACAAGTTTACTTCTGTGAAAAAAATTTAGACCCACAAAGTTTGAAAGAATAGTCCCTTATATACTTTTCCTATCACCTACTTGAGGAATAAAACATTTCAATTCCATTAATATGTAATCACCAGGCTTCATTTAGTGTTCTTGTATGTGGGCAATTATTATGTTTTATAGCTTATATGTTTTATCTCTAATACATACATTATATTTTTTATTTTACTAATATCTCTTTAAATGATATATTCTCTATTTTTTTTTGCAAATTTCTTACTTTTGTTCAATTTATTTTTGAGAATAATTCACCTTGGAACATATAAGTAATTATATCCATCTCGTAGCTACTAAATAAATACAATATATGTATCTGTATTTCACTTTATGGAAATTTAGGATGTTGCTAAACTTTCTTTGTAAGCTTTTCTCTGTATATACCTCCTTGGGTACTTGTATGTGATTGCATCCCTAGAGAAAAACTGCTGAGTCTTAGAGTATGTACATTTTCAATTTTTCTATATATTGTCAAATTACCCTTCAAATTGGTTGTAGCCATTTAAATTCCCAGTAGCGGGTTATAAAATATATATTTGCTCCACATCCTTGTCAAAACATGTTATTTTCAGACTAAATGTTGCCAATCTCTGAGTGCGAAACTGCTTCTTATTGTAGTGTTAACTTGCATTTCTCTTATTACTGCTGAGGTTAAACGTTTTTCAATACCAGTCACATGCGTCCTCCGCTAGATTTTTGTCCATTTTATTGGATTTTATTGCCCTTCCTTCCTTTCTTCTTTGCTTCATTTTTCTTCTGCCAGATTTACCATAGCTTTTTTATATTTAGTTTATTTTCTTACTTTTATGTTTTATGCCTTGTCAACATTTCTCTCAGTCTTTGGATTGCCTTTTTCTGTGCATACATGTTTGTGCGTGTGTGTGTGTGTAACTGGATGCAAACAGATATTTTACAATGTATATTTTGTAGTTTGTACTTTCTGTATCTTTTTAAAGAAGTCCACTGTGATCGTGAGGTCATAAATATATTCTTTATTTATATCAAAATGTAAAACTTTTGAATTTTAGATTAGAGCCTTTGTGTTAAGACTTGGTTTTCTTCCTATGGAGTGACAATTTTTTTTCAGTATCTTTAATTAAATATGCCATTGTTCATCCTTCATCAGCAATGTCACATATTTAAAATAAGTTTCCATACATAAGTGGATATATTACTGAATCCTATCTTATCCTACTCTATCTTATCTCCTCTTATTTTATTCTCATCTGCTCTAACATCTTATCCAATTCTATCCTATATCATAGTCTGCTGTAGCCTATCCTATCCTACCTTATCCAACTTATTTTTTTGTGACCAAGCCAATATAGTAGTACTACCTGAATTATTTCTAAATTTTTATATCTTTATAATTATTAAAATCTTAACTTTAATTTTCATCTATCAAAATCATCTTTGCTATTCTTGGCCTTTTTTTCCCATATGCTCATTTTTAACCATCCAACTTAAAACATGTGTTCCTTAAAACACTGTTAATTAGAAATTAATTTAAAAATTAATTTGGAGAGAAATGGCATTCTTAATATTGTGAGCCTTACTGTCCATAAACTCTTCATTCATATCTCCTCAGTTAACTGATTCTTCACTAAAGTCTAGGGTATATACTAGCTATTAAGTGGGTTGGATAAAAACTTTCTTCTAACTCTTACAAGAAATTTTTTTTAGGGGTGCCTGGCTGGCTCAGTCAGTGGAGTATGCAGCTCTTAGTCTTAGGGCTGTGTGTTCAAGCCCCATGTTGGGTTAGAGATTACTTAAAAATAAAATTTTTAAAAAATAAAAGAGTTTTTTTTTAAGAGTGATTGTCAGTTTCTTGGATTTTTTTAACAACTAAACTTTAAAATCGTTTTTTTTCTGATCGTTTTATAAATGTGTGTGTTTATTGGGAATAGATTTTTAAAGTTGGGATAAAATATTTTAATAGTTAATATTAAATTAAAAATTTTCTTCTTAAGAGTTGGTATTGTTAAATTACCCTTTCTTGGAAATTTTCCAAAACATTTAAGTTTTACATTCATTTAAATAAAGATATTCATTGTATTTTTATATAATTTTTAATTTCTTCTGTATCTATAGCATTGCCACCTCTTTCTGATCCAATAATGTTCAATATCAACATTTTTTTCCTTTTACTCATCAATCTAGATAGATGATATGTGTATTATTAGGTTTTACCTAGAATCTACTTCTAGTTTGTTTTACTTAATTTTTTTCTGTTCAATTATCTTCTACTCTTCTTTTGATCTTCTTATTTATTTCAGCTCATCCTGTTCTTTTTCACTTCTTACATTGATTGCTTAAATATTTAATTTTAAAAGATTTTTAGTTCCTATATATTAAAGTATAACTTATGTATAACAGCTAACATTTCACATACATATTTAGCAACATTTATAGTAAATTAATACCTATAATCTCCAACAAAACTCTAAAAGAATTGTGAACTACTGATAAACTTTTTCTTCTTAATTCCTATATTTTATTGTTGCCTAGTCTTTTGGATCTTTCTTATGTTTACTTCCAAATTAACTATTCTTACTATTTTTAAATCAATATATGTTTAGCTACATGTTTACTAATTTCTTTGATGATTATTCTTCCCTGTACCTCTTTTTTTATCCTGAATTCAATTTCCTTTCCACTGAAATATATCATTGAGATTTATCTGAGATTTGAATTTTATCTCTTTGGAAAGGCCTTTATTCTGCTTTTTTTATAATAATATCTTAGCTATGTATAAAATTATAGGTTGTCATTTGTTACAATTATAGATTGTCATTTATTATTTTCTTATACTTTGAAAGGTACTATTTCTTCTCATCTGAAAAATGCCTCTTCAGAAGCCTGTTATTAGTCCCTGTAATCTTTCTTTCTGCTCTGATTGTGCTTAAGATTTCCTTGTTATCTTTTGTGTTTTAAGCTTTAGTACCATACATTGAGGAGTAGGAAAGTTTTTCTCTTCATTTGTCATCCTTTGGAATCTTTGTGGTTCTTTCCCAAAATAGAACTACCTGAAGGACTTACACCTCAGTTTTATTTTTAAAACACATTTATTCAATGTTTTTAATTTATTTTGGCTTTCATTGAGAATATTTTCAGGATTTCTTAAATGTCAAGCTTTTAAAAAAAAAGATTCATTAAAGTCTTCTTTAAAGAAAGAAAGTCTTC
The DNA here is from genome assembly GCA_004023965.1 of Spilogale gracilis. Taxonomy (NCBI): domain Eukaryota; kingdom Metazoa; phylum Chordata; class Mammalia; order Carnivora; family Mephitidae; genus Spilogale; species Spilogale gracilis. The sequence continues at coordinate 118,533 of PITA01002275.1, read as the reverse complement.
TGAAAGTCTTCTTAAATCCTAATTCTAAACTTAATGGGAAAAAATTGTTCGGTTTATAAAACATATATAAAACTGTAATATAACAAGAGCAAGTAAAGTCATGCTCTAAAAGCTAAAACAGAAAGGAAACAATTAATAGTTTTATGACCAGATACATATCCTCTCTTCAAGAAGGCAGTATCTTCAGTTGGATAGTAAACACATCAGAATGAGAATTTAGTAATGCCATTACATCTTCATTTTGTGAGAAAGACAAATATATTTGTTTCTATCTTTTTGTCACAAAAGGAAAATGAGTGAATGAAATAAGGATATAGAATAATCTTTAGTTACTAAATTTTGAATGTCTACCCTTACACCAAAAAAGAAAGTAGAATACCTCTGTACAGACAGGGTTCCATGAACCTTCTCCAAGGCAGCAAAAAAGGAAATTGGAATACGGGGAAAAAAACTCTCACTGTGCGGAACCTACAATATCTATTACCTCGTTCTCTAAAGATATTTTGAAGCCTTTTACCTATTATTAATTACCATAAAAGTCGGAGGATAAATATTTAAGGACATTTCAAATATTTCTCTTCCTAACAAAAACATGTGGGTTGTTTTTTTTTTCCTTAACTCAATAATTACTTCTCTGACATTTAGTGAACACTGTGTAATTATGGATTCTGTGTTAGGGAGTCATTGCTATTTATGGAGTTAACAGGAATCACACCAGCATGTGTCAGGAATTTGAGGAGAGGGTATTCTTAACAAACTATATCAAGGAATTTTTTTTTCAGTATAGAAATCCCTTTTTTTGTTTTGTTTTTTTTTTCCTGTGTGACTCTTCTGAAAAGTAAATGTCAAACCCCTTTCAAAAGAACTTAAGCCTGGGGCTGAAAGGAAACACTTTGGATTAAATGGATGTATTTTATCAGTATATTTTAGAAAATTGCTTAGAATAATCTTAAGGATACATGAAAACTCTACCGTCTAAACTGTCGCATATTCACAAAAATCATTTAAGATCACGTTGAATTATCAAAAGGGAGTTTGGAAAAGAGTTTTATCAGCTGAGGATCTCTATCTTGAGGTGCCACTCAATATATAAGACTTAGCTTTTGTAAGCTTGGGGCATTGAGAAAGAATTGGACAGGAATCTGTTAGTCAGGCTAACATATATATTTCTGTGTTACATAAATAACATGAGTCTTTTTCAGACAGGGTCCTTTAGGGACATACTTTACCCAGTTTTATCTACTTTGGATATCAGAAACTTTGTTGAAATAAATTGATAAATTTTATTCAATCTAGCTATCTATATAGAATAAATGAAAGTCTTTTAACTCAAAACTCTTTATACAAATATACATTATATATTTACATACACACATATATAATTTGCATATATATTTTTATTGCATATATATTTATTGTATATATATTTATATATATAAATTATATATATAATTTATTGTCAAATTTCTTAATATATTACATATTTATATATTTTATCTGTACTTTATATTTTAATTATTATAATTATACATATGTAAGTATATATATAAGCATAGACTTACACAAATATATGTTTAGCTATTTATTTTTATATTTTATTTCATGGTAAGTCAAGCAAAAATGTAAAATTTCTATAAAGTAAATCAATATGCTTCCAAAACCAAAATCCTTTGGTTCCATTTTCTTTCTTTTTCTTTATGATATTTCTGTGGTGTCCAGGGATACTCTTGTCCCATGTAATGTGGAACCTAAATCACCACTTTTAATGTTGCAAAATACATTTTTTGCACTTTGAGACTAGGTGCTTTTGGTTGGACTTTAAACAGTTAGTTAAACAGTTAATATGATGATTTTCCAGTTAACGATTGATGTATATGAACTACCCCAAGATGAAGTGGCTTAAAACAATAATAGTGGTACTATATAATTCACCAAGAATGAGAGTAGAGTTCAGCTGGGTAATTACTCTGTTTCTCACACGTCCGTTCACTGGTGGGGATAGCTGGCAGGGTGGACTCCGCTCTCACTGTAGGCCTCCCCGTGGCCTCTCTATTATGGCGGTCCCAGAGCAGCTAGACTTTTTCGTGGTTGCTGGTTTCACCCACAGCATGCATTATAGGAGTCTAAGTGGAAGCTAAAAGGCTTCTTGCCTTTGGAAATCACACATGACTTCTGCCACATTCCATTTGTCAAGCAAGTTAGTAAGTCCAGTCTCAATTCAAAAGGAGGTGAATTTTCCTCCTGCTCCTCAGAAAAGGAGTAGCAAAGAATTTGCACCCATCTTTAAGCTCCTAAAATAATGCTGCAAAATTATCTTTTCATTTCACTATTCTACAGAGGGAGCCTATTCAGTGTGCTTCTAAAAAGTCATAAAAGCTATGGGAACAACCAGTGCTTCCAAACTTTTGAATCTTAAAATATAAAAATCAAACATACCAGCTACTCCCTCCTATCTCCCCACCTCTTTAAAGCCTTTCAACATGTATCCCTGTTAAAATCATGTGCTTATTAAACTTGAAAATGTAAGGCTGTGAATGTGTATTTCACACTCTATTTTTATTCTGACATTCTAAACATTTTCTTACAGAAAGTTTAAGAATTGATCTTAAAAAAAACATTTTAAAAATAAGAAATCTGAAAAAAAGAAGCATCCATGAAAAATGCTAAGGGACTGAAATGTTTCCATTGATCTGAATAAGACTTCAGCCCCAAGCTGATCCACTCTACCCCTTTTGATAAGCCCAGAACGATGGAGAAACAGCTAACCTGGAGGCCCAGGCCAGCCTCCCTGCATGCCACCCTGTGACAAAATCTGCTTTCTCATACCTTCTGAGCATTTTCACGGTGAATAGCTAGGTACTTCTCCAGGCATAAAGTAATGTACTCTTTACGATTCCTATTTTCTCTTCTGACAGCAAATCTAGATGTGAATTTAGTAATAGAATAATGTGAACAAGATAAAATTTAGATCTGGAAACAATAGTAGAGATATTCTTTTTAGTGTTCTCATTTTGCAGACCTAGAAACAAAGGAATATGGAAACATCGAACCATAATAGCATTTAACCATTTTATATAATGTTTTTATATTGCCATTGCCCTAAAGCAAAAAATATTTATACTAATCATTAGGCTAGTTATCTATTGTTGCACAACAAATTATCCACAATTTAGCAGCTTAAAACATTACACGTTTATTAATTTTATAGGTTCTGTGGATCAGGAATCTAGGTGAGCTTATAGGGGTTCTTGGGTTCAGAGTCTCCCACAAAGCTACAATCAGGGTTTCAGCCTACCACGGTCATCTCAAGCTTCAGTGGGGTAAGATCCACTTTCAGGTTCTCTGAGTGGTTGTTGATAGAACTCAATATCTAGCATGCTGTTGGACTGAATGAGGTTTTAGTTTGTTGCTGACTATTGTGCAGGTCCTTAGGAAGGGAGGTGGTCTCACATCCTTGCCATTGAGCCTTTCCATAGGACAGCCCAAAATACCACAGCAGCTTCATCAGAATGAGCAAGAGAGAGCTCCGACAAGATGGAGGTCAGGCTTTCCTAATCTAGTATCACAAGTGGCATTGCACCACTTTTGTAGTACTTTATTCATTAGAAGAAAGTCACTAGGTTCGGGCCACACTCAAGGTGAGGAGATTACCCAAGGTATGAACATCCTGGGGCAAGGTTCAGGAGTCATTTTAGAAGCTGCTTACTATAGTATGTATATATTCAAAAATTTAAATTTATTTATCTTTCTCTAAAGAAAATATACTGTCAGTTTTTGCAAGCTTGAGTTCATTTTCTATTAGCCATTTTGACATATTTAATGGGTAAATGTAAAAGGGGTGTGTGTATATGTGTATGTGCTGCTATTATCATTCTTTACTTTAAAAACACCAAAGCTAACTGAAAAGAATAAAGCTTCTGCCTTAGGATCAACTTATGAAAACTGCAAAACCACCTGGAAAATATTGTAAAATTCATTTGAAATCAGATACAAAGGAAGTCTTACCTTGCATTCTAAATTTGCTTGCATACGTGTCTCAGAATACACAGCAGTCCTTAGATTTATCAAGTGTTATTTAGAGCATGAATGAAAAATGTACAAATATGGTTCCAGAGCAGGATATACATATAAAGACTTAACTAAGTTGAAGCATATAAAAGCAAATCCTATAATATGATTGTTCCATTTAATAAAATTAGCATTAGCAAGTGTCAAAATATAATTTGAAATTTTTAGTTACTATATGAAATTTTTAGTTATTATATGAAATTTCTGCTTCTGTTAATACCATTTTGTTAATTCCATAAGATACACTGGCAATATTAAGATATTGCATAAATTGAAAATTCTTTGGTTCAAATAACTACAGGTGATGGTTTTTGCAAAAAAGAATTGACATGGTTGGCTCTCTTAGTGGTATGGTAAGTGACATTTCATTTGTTATGTTTTCTATCATTCTCCTTTCACTTTTCAAGAAGAAATTCTATGGTCTTTTTTTTTTTTTTTTTTAGATTGTTTTGTTTTTTTTTTTATTTGACAGAGAGAGATCGCAAGTAGGCAGAGAGAGAGGAGGAAACGGGCTCCCTGCTGAGCAGAGACCCCCGATGTGGGCCTTGATCCTAGGACCCTGAGATCATGACCTGAGCAGAAGGCAGAGGCTTTAACCCACAGAGCCACCCAGGTGCCCCTCTATGGTCTTCTTTAATGACCATGTTGAAGATGCTAGAGTGTACGAAACTTAAGAGAGAATTTTAAATTTTAAATCTTATTCAATATATTTGTGTATATTTGATACTTTAAATATTTATGTAAATTTACATATATATAGTTTCATGTGATCTATAAAAAAGCTGAAGATTTTATTAAAAAGTATGACTTCCTCTTTTTCACTGTCCTGGTTGACATCCTTTTATTGATTCTTGGCTTTCAAGGGAGTTGCCACCTTTTCTGAAATGTAATCCTCCTACATTTCTATACATTCCAACAAAACAGAAATGCTCTTCAGAGGATACAATTGCTGAGGAAATTATTTGTGGTGATTGGGAATGGAAAGATTATGTGAAGGAAAAGAAAAATGACAAGAGTCCACATAAATTCATTAGCTAATAAGAACATTAGCATAAGTCTTCTAAACATGATGTTCTTTATTACATCAATCTATTTTATTTCATGCTACATTGAAAATAAACACTGGGGAAAAATTATCTGTATTAAATAATAAGCTGGGTCTTTTCTCATTTTGAAGCCTTGTTTTTTTAAATACTTTTGTTAAGATGAATGTTGAGATATTTTATTCATTAACTATACCATTCCTAGTTAGAACCTGTTTCTAGCTTTGATTTAAAAAAGAACTCAATGCAAATCAAAATATCTGATTATTGCTTAAAGGATTTTATGTGTATATCTATTTACAGCCAAATTAGTCCAATTTCACTAGCTTATAAGTTCATAGTTTTTAGTTTTTGTTTTCTTTTCACAGATAAGTTGGTACTGTGACCTATACCACGAGCCTGTTACACAAATATGGTGGTGTAACTTTGATTTCTCTAACTGCTGCTGTCACTACCTCTCCAAATGATCAGGAAATTTTCTTTGATCCATTAATTTTGCCCCTATTATGTCCTGAATGGTTATATGAGTCCCCCTTTACCAGTTGAAGCCCCAACACACAATTTGAGTATATTTGGAAATATGACTTTTAATGGAGGTAATTAAGGTTAAACAAAGCCATAAGGGTAGGGCCCTGATCCAACAGAATTAGTATTCATATAAGATGAGAGTGTAAACAGTTTGCCTCTCTCTCTGCCATGTAAGGACACAGCAAGAATGTGACCATTCACAAGTCAGAAAGAGAGACCTCTCTATTGTTTAAGCCACCTAGTCTATGGTATGTTGTTATGGTAGCCCAAGCTAATGAAAACAGCAACTATCATCTCACTTAATCCACAGGGATGCCCTCAACTTCCCATCACAAGGAGCACATAGTACATAGGATCGTTACATTTGCCTTTCCTTCCGTGCTACCATATGAATTCCTTAGTGGAGCTTGTCCCTCAGAGCAGGATAACTGCTTGTTCAGTTTGTCACGATGACTTGGTTGGCACTGTCCCAAAAATTGCAGTAGTGGTGACCCACATTTAAATCCTAAGAAATAGCTCTTATATTTTAGAGCCACATACTCATACATGTCTCTTAATCTATAAGTGCTGTCCTAGGTATCAGAGACGAGGGAGAATGAGAGAAAGTTAGAATATATATAAATTTTTAGAACACTCACTCATCACAGAATGACTGGATAGTTTTGTAGGCATGAGAAAATATTATGACACTGATTTAAATGTATCCATTTCATAGGTAGACTCTTTATTCCAGTAGAAGGATTTTGAAGATGCAGGCCTACCAAATTACTTAGGGGGAGGTACTTCAAAGAAGCATCAGTGAAGAAGTAAAACTATCAGGAAGCTGAAATTTACTAAAACAAAGGGCACAATTAATTATTTCTTGAGTGAAGTTCAATATGACTTGTACTATTCTGGGAATATCATCACTACCAAGTTGAATAATACTTAGCAATATGTTTGAAGAACTAGGACTTCTTAATTTCTAATTCTGGTCTATCTGGCCTAGACTAAAACAAATGTCAATCAGAAGATGAAGTGAGGAAATGATGTGGAAATACATATGTCAAACGCCATCAGTGAGCCCAGAACTACCACCGTGAGGAATCTGAATGACTGAGCCAGACATCTGAAGATTGAATGGCCCTAGAAAGTATATTCATACAAAAAGGAAATATTTTGTTGCACTTACATTCGATTTTAGTGGCTGAGTGAATTTTTACATAGACTGTCTGCAAAGCAGCTCTGCTGTGGACTTCGGAGTCTTACAAATCTTTATAAAGATCCAGCTTCTACCATAGTTAATTGTGGAATTTAGGCCAAAATTTAGATTTTTTACGATCATTATTTTACTTATCTATAAAACTGAAATTTTTGTGTATATATCCCAGAATTATGTTGAGAATTGTATGAGATGATGTATATAAAATATATATACCTTAGCAAATTCCCCAAAAATGACAGAAATCATCCCTTGATTTCGAAATCTAATTCATTGCTGGCAGTGTTTGTTTCTTAAAGGAAAGGCATACTAATGTCACACACCAGCATGTGTTCTGCCCCCTCATTCACTCTCAACTCTGGAGCATCTTTTTGGTTTGAACCTTCATGTTTTAAGTTTTACGGCATCTGGCTACCACTTGAGCCTGTGTTGCCTGGTTGGGTTGCTAAGTGTAATTTGGGGGTTTATTATCAGGGAGCTCATTTTTGCATTACTTTAAGCACTCTCCCCCAGTTAAGAGTCTGTCAGTAATGAAGCTGATGCTTTTTTTTTTTTTTTAATTTTATTTATTTGACAGAGAGAAACACAGCCAAAGAGGGAACATAAGCAGGGAAAGTGAGAGAGAGAGAAGCAGGCTTCCTACTGAGCAGGGAGCCCGATGTGGGGCTCCATCCCGGGTCTCTGGGATCATGACTTGAGCTGAAGGCAGTCGCTTAACCAACTGAGCCACCCAGGTGCCCCGAAGCGGACGCTTTAATTTTTACATGCTTATTGTCTTAGTTTATCTTTTAATCACTTCATACTGATTTTTTTAGAAAAGTGTGAATTATTGGGCCCTTCAAACACCAATGTTAATATTGATACTTAGTAGTATTCTTCCCTCTTGTGTAGAGAACAGAGGATTACAATTCATACCTACACACACACACATATGTGTCTGTATATGTGCATGTGGTGTCTGTGTTTGTATGTGTGTAATTAGTGTTATATAGGGATATAACAAGAATACAAGGAGAATCAACTATATTTTATATATAGTTAATGTATATAATATGTGTATATACGTATACATACATATATATACAAACTTGGTGAGTTGCTCTAAGAAACTTTTTCTACAATCACTGGGCCTGAGTTTTCTTGTCATTCATAAATGAAGTTAGGTAGAGGTATGAAAATAGTCAGAACTCTTGACAATGAGGAAAAGTGCCTGACAATGGTTCCACTAGAATGACTCTGAAATAGATTTTAGTGGGCCTAGATGGCTCAGTTGGTTAAGCATCTGTTTTTGGCTCAAGTCATGATCTCACAGTCCTGGGATCAGGTGCTGCATTGGGTTCCCTGCTCAACGGGGAGCCTGCTTCTCCCTCTGCCCCCACCCCCTACTCATGCTCACATGTACACATGCTCTCTCTCTCAAAAATAAATAGATAAATAAAATCTTAAAAATAAAATAAAATGGATTTTACGCAGCCATAAGTTCATGATCACTTAGCAACTTGGACAGAAAAAAATTCTTTATTTGGTAGAATATTGATAGATTTCAGGCACAGAAGAGTCCTTTATTAGTTAAATCTGATAATTTATAAAACTTCCCCAATGGGAAAAAGGATTTTTACAAACTAATACAAGATTTTTCTGCTGGCCGCAGAAAATTGCTAAGTGGGCAAATTAGAATGGCTAAGGGATAGGGAAGATGGTAAGAGTTCACTTACTATGCCAAAAGACAAAAGAAAATATCTTCTCCAAGATGTCCTCCATTGAAGAGCTAGCTTCCTCTATCTTTGGTGATGGAACCAAAACTGGCTTCTATGATTAATGAAACTTCCATGAAATTGTGTTTGTATAAAAGGAAAACAATATAATTTTCTTTACTAATGCAAAAATATATTTTGAGCTATGAAAATTCTGTCATTGTCTTGTCATCGTATTTTTAAAAACACATGGAATTTCAGTTTAAAGAGTGGAATTAAGCTCCCATGCATTGCTAATGGGAATGAAATGTATCAACCCTCTGGATGGGAAGGAAACAATCTAAAACAATATTAGACTTGCATTTGTCTTCTGACCTGGTGGTTCTGTGTATATATCTGACCAAATGAGGCCTTTTATAAGCACTCAAGTAGCTGTGGCGATATTGTTTGTTACAGAGAACAATTAAAAAAACAAATAAACAAAAATCTCTCAGCTCTCAATGCAAGGAATTGGTTAAATAAACATTGTGAAATATGCAATAGTGAGCATTATCTTTATAGAACTTATTTTTATTATAAAGTCAAGAGTAAACGAAGTGTACTTGCTTTTAAAATCAGTATTCACTGCCTTTTGTTTTAAAAAGAGGAATATACATTCATAGTTGCTTGCTTTATATAAAGAATTCTACGAAAACATAATAAATTTTTTACTTACACAGATAGATTTTAAGGTACTTCTCAATGTCTTATAGCTGTTTTTTTTGTTATCAAATATGTAAACTCAAAAATGAAATTAAAAAAAAAAAAGATTGGGAAAGGCTCCAAAGGGAGCTTATAAATTAACTAGACCAACCTCTTTATTTATAAGTAAAGAAAAGTAGGACCAAAGTAGATAATCTACACAAGTGTGTATATCCTATGCCCCAACGTGAATGCTGGGCCGTTTGGAGCAAGAACTATATCAATTCATCTTTATATTAATAGTGGTACTTAACTCAGTGCTTTTACTCAATAAATAGTTGTTGACTGCCATTTAACCATATGCTGATAACTTATTTCAATTGTTCATATCTTAAAATATCCTAACACATTAAACATCCTTGTAATATGTCTTGTGATGATTGGCAAGCTTTCTTAATCAATACAGTTTATAATGGACTTATTAAGATCAGGTATGGTTGGGTTCCATTTTGACACATTTGAGTAATACCTTTTTTTTTCCACTCTACTGAATTTTAAGCCTTGGCATCTTTAATGGCTTGTCTGATTCACCTTCTTTGTAGCTTAATGCAATGTCAAATAGAGGACATAATGAGTGAAATGTATTTGAGGGTAAAAATGAGCCCCTAAATTATTGTTCCATTCTATGACATTCAGTAGTTAAAATCCATCCCAATCAAATTCTTTTCAGATACTAATTTGTGATAAAAAGGTGGTGAACATTCAAAATAGTTGAATGTTCAGAAGCTGTATTCTAATAAAAATATGTATGTCTAAAACAGATTTCAGAATATATCTGCTGGAAGCATAATCTGTGTATGGTAAGACTTATCAGTAATAGTAAATTTGAAATAACGTATTTGTACTTTAAAAACTGTTGCTAGGTGCACCTGGGTGTCTCAGTTGGTTGAACGACTGCCAACCTGCTTGGGTCATGATTCCGGAGTCCCAGGATTGAGCCTCACGTTGATCTCCCCGCTCGGCGGGGAAGCCTGCTTCTCCCTCTCTCACTCCCCTTGCTTGTGTTTCCTCTCTGGCTGTATTTCTCTCTGTCAAACAAATAAATAAAAATTTTTATTACAAATAAATAAATAAATAAATAAATAAATAAATAAATAAATAAATAAAACTGTTGCTAAACTATAAACTAAACAAGATCCTCAACTTTCGGCAGATAATACTTTCACAGGAATAAATATGGGTATGGTTAGGAGAGTTAGCAAAACTTCACATATTTTCAAAATTTAAAGTTTTTGTTTTTGTTTAAGATTTATTTATTTATTTATTTGAGAGAGCACAGAGAGGAAACTCCAGCAGACTCTGCTCAGCATGGAGCCTGACACCTGGCTGAACTCATGACCTTGAGAACAGGACCTGAGCTGAAACCAAGATTTTGACCCTTAACTGACTGCACCACCTAGGTGCGCCTCAAAATTTAAAGATTCTTTTATATACATTGAATATCTTGCTTTAAAATTTGTTGCATATGTATTAGGTATAGCTATTTAGTCAGAATGGGGAGTGTCATTTATTGGAAACATGACTACATAAGATAAGGTTCAAATTGTTTTGTTTCTGAAAACTGCTTAGAGTTATAGCTCCCAAAACGAGTTCCATGAAGTACTCCATGAAGTTTACATGAAGTTTGTGAAAAATTCTAATATGTTCAATCAACATATATTCTCAATGTCTACAATGTGCTTGATAGGCAACAAAACATAGAACCTCAGGATGTCACTCGAGGAACAAACACATATGCTATATGTCAAATTCTGTTCAGCTCTAAGAACAACCAGGCATCCTAAGAAGGTGGGGTGCATGGTGTGAGGGCCTGCTATTTTTATAAGATATTTAGGGAAGCCCTCTTAGACAAAAGACTATTTGAGAGGAGACGTAATGCAGAGTCAGGGAACCATGAGATATCAAGGGCAGAGTGTTGAAGGAAAAACAAAGAAAAGCACACTCAAAACCCAGGAGGTATTTAATGTCTCTGGAAAAATGTAGGAGGGGCCAGCACAGCTGAAAAGGAAAATAAGAGATTTACAGTATCATGGTGGCATTGATTACAGAACAGATTACAACTAGATTATAGATATCAAGTTTCCAAATTCTATAACTAAGTTCAACATATGATTTTATACAATATTACTTAAGAAGGTTTTATAATAGTTGAGATAATCAAAAGCTTTTAGTATAAGAAATCTAGACAAGTCCATATAAATCATCTAAACCCATATACTTGTTTTAACACTGAGGCACAAAGAAATTCGGTTGACTTGCCCAGGATTGGACAATTAATAAGTAGCAGAATTTTGTCATTTAGGCTCTAAGGAAAGATTCTAAGTTAATGAAGTAAATTTACTAATATTTTATTAATGTGGATTTAAGAAGAAAGTAGGGGCCTATGAGACATTCTGAAAATTATGGGCAGAAATTTTCCTTGGAGCATAGTTTTTGTTTGATAAAATATTTCTGTTGCATACCAATAGGTCTAAATGTCACTTTACATGTTCACTCATGTTTTTGTTTGGTATTATCTGATTGATTAAATAATTAATTGATTGATTAGGGAACACAGCACTGCATCCTAGGCTAAATTATAGAGAACTTGATTATGACAACAATGAAAACTTCTTTTCTGGTGGATATTACACAGATAAGATATAAGTTGGCTTGAAAATTTTTTTAAATTGTGAAACCAAATGTTTATTATAACCATCCTGTATTAGTATTTATTGTTAGTGCATTCTGTTTGACATTTGCTGAAATGAAACGACTTTGCCCCCGATGCAGTAAATACACTCTTCCACTTCTCTTGTCAGTATGATGAATCTACTTCTACGGGTCTTTTTTTTCTTCATGATGGACAGTTAATTCACATTCTGTAAGTTTATGAAGACTATCCCACAGGCAGTCATCTGGATTAACTTCTGTTAATTACCACTGAAATGTTGGGTTTTCTGCATAAACTGTGAAATGATTCTTTAGAGAATAGACAGAAAATGACTTTGGAGCCTTTGTTGCTGCCAAACCCTTTGGTTCTATGGTGCAACATTTAGCCTCTTTGTAATTTAATTTCCTACTTTGAAATGTCACTTGCCAAATACCGATTCAGCTCCCCTTACTCTACATCCAAAAATCCTATCATAAATGTCACATCTGATAAGAAATGGATTACTTGGATTTGCAAGTGGGACTGGGGAAATTCTCAGAGACACAATATTATTTTCACTCCATGAAAATGGTCATGTGATTGGCACTATGATTCTATTTCCATAATGTGCATCTAGACCCATGGATCTCTATATTATTTCAATGTAGTTATATGTGATTAGCCCCCATGTAAGCTGAGACTTCGATATTTAAGACTGATTCAGTTGAAATTTGACATATATCATGTCCCATTTTTTACTACGGGCATAAATTATTGGACAAATTATTGTGGGTTTTTTTCCTATAAAATTTGATTGACTTTCTAAATCTTTCCAGTGCTCTGATTTCTTTTGGAAGTAAAGAACACTGTGAATTAAGACCTATTCAGAGGTCAACTGCTATTCTTCAAAGAGTGCCTTTAAGTTATTTAAACCTCCAGAGGTTCTGAAATAGCTTATAGTATAAAATATATTAGTGGTGCAATTTTCCATCAATAAAAGGATACGCTCATACTATGTCAAATAAACCAAAAAAAAAAAAAGGAAAGCTTAGTAGATTGCTGAGTTTGTAAAGTATTTCAGTCACATTGCTGAATACATGTCATTCCAAAAAAAGATTCCCTGATCTAGTGTTCTACAGTTTTCATATGGTTTGATTTGATCTCCTCTTTTAAATATTAGGTACAATATAAAGAATGATTTGTATGTATGAAACATTTTGGGAATCTCAACTGCCTACTGCACTTGAATTATACTCTAATTCTAAGTCATTGCTTTTCAGAAGCATCTATTTAGTTATATATACTATCTTTAATTAAGAAACATCTCATTTTTTCTCTGATGAGTCCTTTGAGTCTGTGTACTGGTAAGTTTTTAAATCTACAAATATCTTTTTAAAAAATATTTATTTATTTATTTATTTATTTATTTATTTATTTATTTATTTATTTAACAGGAGAGAGAGAGAGAGAGAGAGAGAGAGAGAGAGAGAGAGCGAGCAAGGAAACACAAGCAGGGGGAGTGAGAGAGGGAGAAGAAGCTTTCCACTGAACAGGAGCCCAATGTGGGGCTTGATCCCAGGACCCTAGGATCATGAGCTGAGCCAAAGGCAGACACTTAACAACTGACCACCCAGGTACCCTCTGACAACGCCTTTCAACAACACTTACTGTAGGTGGCAACACCTCTCCATAACACATTTTTATATTTGTGAAGTCAATTCAGTGCCTTATTATGTCCTCCAGAAATCTCAGCAGGCTTCCCACTGAGCTGGGAACCCAATGAGGAGCTGGATCACAGGACCCTGAAATCATGACCTGAAAGGAAGGCAGATATTAACGACTGAGTCACCCAGCGCTCCCCCCCCACCCCCATCTACAAATATCTTACTTTGTTCTTTTGGTTATGGCATAAACAGGTAAAGCTTAAAAACGCTGCATCATCTTCTGGGTTTCAAAATGTTCAAACAAAAATGTTACATTTTGTTTTTTATTTTTTTAATTTTTAAAGATTTTATTTATTTATTTGACAGAGAGAGACACAGCAAGAGAGGGAACACAAGCAGGGGGAGTGAGAGAGGGAGAAGCAGGCTTCCTACTGAGCAGGGAGCCAGATGCGGGGCTCGATCCCAGGACCCTGGGATCATGACCTGATCCAAAGACAGATGCTTAACTGACTAAGCCACCTAGGCACCCCCCAAAATGTTACCTTTTAATACACCACCTGTTACTGGTTTGGTTATATATCTCTAATAAGTACTGCATATGCATTATATAGAGATACAAATCTATCTGGTGGATTTTCTGTTTCAAAGAGTCCTGGAAAATAAAGATATTAATCTCACTCCCCAAGCCTCATCTTGGACTTCAGGACTAGCATATCCTGGGGAAAAAAGTTGTTACACCTCTTTTTCAAAGTCAGAGAACAATGAATCCAGTTGATACAACATGACATCAGAAAGAGTGAATAGAATGGTTGGACAAATTCTCATTTTCTCTCAACCATGATTACCTTGACCACTATCTCTGTTTTTGTTCCAAGAGTCATCACTTAAAATATAAATTCCAAGGAAAGTTTCTGGATTTGGAATCTGATTTTTGAATAATGGATCATTGCTCCTATCATGGAAACAAGAGAAATATCCTGTTCGTTTTCCTTGCTCGTGAAATGGTAATAGCACATGCCTTGTTTCCTTCACTTTTTTCTATTTAGGATCAAGTATATAAATATATTTAAAAGTATCTTCAAAACTGTCAAACACTATATAAATACAAGCCATTGTTATCATTATTTTTAAAAAAAGCTTTCACCACCAAAATACTGAGCAAATCATGAAAAAAACATTATGATATTTGCTTCTTTAGAGGATATTATAAGGCTTTACTGAATGTTGACTTATTTGGTTTAGGATGAATATTCTTCCCTAACTTTCCCTAATGGATAATCTCTGGCTTAGTACTACTTGTATATGCATCAAAGGCTTTGATAGGGATGCAAAGCTAACAGTTGAATTTGAGTGACAGGACTCAAGGAAATCACTGCAATCAGAGGAAAGATGTTGGTGTGGGGACAGTCGCAGACTGCTGCAAAGGTGTAAGTAGGGGGTTCTGACATTGTGTACATGAGATCCTAGAGGACCAAAATAAAAAGAGCTTCCAAGACTCGAAGGGTGTTTGGTGTTTTTCAGCCTTTTTAGTTCTGGCTGGTGCTGGCTTTCAGCAAGAAGATGTAGTGAGTCCCATCTAATTTCTGTTGTTCACTTTTAAGTAGGAGGATGGAGTGGGTGTGAATACTGGAATTTGGGTGTTAACACTGGGATTGATGGGGATCAGGAGTCTGAGCTCAGAAAGAAACGTTTGGCTTTATTACCTTATATGTTGAGGGGAATATGTGAATATGCCTTATATAATTCACATATTCTCTCCTTTATCCTTTTTTCAGTGTAGAGCCTGAAAATATACATTTTTCTGTATTACGATACTTTCATCACTTCATAATTTACTTTTATAATTCTAGCAGTTTAAATTTTGCATATATATATATATATATATATATATATACACACATATATATTTTTCCCCTCCCTTTTCCCATATGCCTTCTCCCTCTTTTTTCTCCTCTCCTTTCCTCTATACTTATATCGGCTATGGAGGGAACAAAATGTCAGTATGCAGGCTTCTGGGGCAAGCATGCAATTTCAACCATTAGGATCTTATTCAATCTTCTAACTGAGCCTAAACCGTGAATGCAAATAATGGTTTTTTGTTTTTTTGTGTTTTTTAATATTCACTGGGTCAACATAATCTCTATTCTAGTGGCTCCTAAATTTTTAAATGCTTAAAATCTACCTGTAATGTTTTAAAATCAATGCGCTTCTAGATTGAACTATTTAAGATTCTTACTCAGAAGGTCTGAGACTGGACTTAAAAATTTGCATTTCTTTTTTTTTTTTTTAAGATTTTATTTATTTATTTGACAGAGAGAAACACACCTAGAGAGGGAACACAAGCAGGGGGAGTGAGAGAGGGAGAAGCAGGCTTCCTGCCGATCAGGGAGCCTGATACGGGGCTTGATCCCAGGTCTCTGGGATCATGACCTGAGCCAAGGGCAGTCGCTTAACCAACTGAGCCACCCTGGCATCCCAAAATTTGCATTTCTAATAAGCAGCCAGAATGATTTGGTGCAAAAACCCTGTAGACTACATTTCTTTTAAACATTATAAATTTTAAAGGCTTTATATATATTTTTTCATACAGTAAAAGAACAGATGTTGAGAGGAGGGAAAATAGCTTTATAAGATAGCTTACCAACGTGTACAGAACTCTTTATGACCTGTTCTAATTATACGTATTCTCCTTTAATTTGCCGATTCTTTTTAATTATAAAAATAACTTTTTCTACATTCCCCCCTCATCAGATATTATTAGCTTTTTCTCTCATGCCTGAAAGTACTAAGATTTGCTTACAATGTCTCTTTGCATCTCTGCCCACCAGATGCAACTATGGCTGCTACAGGATTCTTACCTGGAACCCCTGTGCCAGGTTACCAGGCCTCCCACCCAGAACACAATCAATGCATGCCATTTAGGTAATTTTTCCAAAACATGGTTAAACTTCTTTTCATTGCTGTACCTCTATTGTGTCAATCTGTTAAGATTGCAGGATATTACACAGTTTTTAAATACCAAATTTTTGGGGGTGCCTGTGGGGGCTGAGTCATTAAGCATCTGCCTTCAGCTCAGATCATGATCCCAGGGTCCGGGGATCAAGTCCCACATTGGGCTCCCTGCTCAGCAGGAAGACTGCTTCTCCCTCTCACACTCTTCCTGCTTGTGTTCCCTCTCTCACTGTATTTCTCTCTGTCAGTAAATAAATAAAATCTTAATAAATAAATAAATAAATAAATACCACATTTTTTTAAGTTCAAATGTCTGGAAAGGAACTAAAAGTGGCCTTCGCAGTTACTAGATATTAAATCCAGGTGTGACAATGACCCAATTGGGTCATTAAGAGAATTCAGAAAGCAAAGGTAACATGATTACTGGATGAACTTATAAATTGAAAACAAAGGCCATCTGCTCTACTGCACATACAGTCAGGCAGGAAATGTTATTTTCATTTATTTATTTATTCTTTTAGAGGGAGAGAGAGGGCAAGGGAAGGGGAAGAGAAAAAGGGAGAGAGAGGGTGGGAGAGAGGCAGAGGGAGAGGAAGAAAGAGAATCTGCAGCAGGTTTCATGCCCAGGGTAGAGAATGATGCGGAGCTTGATCGCAGGACCCTGAGATCTAAGTCAGGAGTCAGCTGCTTAGCCAACTGAGCCATGCAGGTGCTCCAAGAAAGTTATTTTTAATGTATACTATATATGTAGCATTTTAATCTCCAAGGTGTGAGTTTTATTAATCAAACACTGTAGGTTAAAATGTAAAATTTGAAATCATTCAACAATGCATTGACTAAATTTTTGTTTTACAGCATTGATTTTGTTAGGGATTTTTCATAGATATTTAAAATATTGTTTTCTATGTATATGTCAGATATGAATATGCCACATTCCCAAATTATACATTATGGTTTTCAATATTGCTAGTTGAAAGTCATGAACACTGAAGCTAAAACCCCCAAATCTCTCAATAACTAAGTTATTCTCTGCTATAATTGCATGCTTGTTTATATGATGACTAATGTTCTTACACTTGCTAACTAGATAATCTTAGACACATTTCCTAGTCTTTAAAATTGGCATGATATTAGAATCTAATTCACAGGACGTTGTAAGGATACGAATACATTTTTTTTAAAGATTTTATTTATTTATATGACAGAGAGAAACACAGTCAGAGAGGGAACACAAGCAGGGGGAGTGAGAGGGAGAAGCAGGCTCCCTGCCAAGCAGGGAGCCTGATGTGGGGCTTGATCCCAGGTCTCTGAGATCATGACCTGAGCCGAAGGCAGTTGCTTAACCAACTGAGCCACCCAGGCATCCCCAATACATTGTTTTTTTAAAGCAAGTAGGAAAGAGCTTGGCATGTGATAAACACTATATAAATGTAGCTATTAATATTAAGATCACTTGAAATAGGGGATTTCAAGTAGCATTTGTGGAGAAGGTAGTGAAAAATATTCTATCTTGGAGAATGATACATATTACTGATGATGATTGCTTAACATTTCAGAAATAAAATATGCTCTGATTTTTTGGTTTTAGTTTCTTGAAAGAAAGATTATCTCATATCATGTGGGTTTTCTCCCCTCACTAGTAGCTTTGAGAAATTATTCTAGAACAAGACAGTTAAATCACTTAGCCAAGTGCCTTCAGGTTAAGTACCCGAGACAGGCTTATGAAAAACAGAAATTTATTTCTCACAGTTCTAGAGTCTGCAAGTCCAAGGTCAGGATGCCACATGGTCTGGTTCCGATGAGGGCCTCCCGAGTTTTAGACCGGCACATTCTCTTGAATCTTCTCATGCCAGAACACACAAAAGAGAACTCTCTGGGTCTCTTTTATCAGGCCACTAATCCCACCCATAAGGGCTCTATCTGCATGACCCATTTACCTCCCAAAGCCATCCTAATACACTTCCTAATACCATCATGTTGGAGGTTAGGATTTCAGTGTATGAAATTTCAGATTGAGGGGGTCAAAAACACTTGGTCCATAACATCAAGTTATCAAGCAATTATTTTTTCTTTTCTATTATTTCTCTTCATCTGATAGCTGTAAATGAAATGCATATTAATAGCTTCATTATTAGCTAAATTCTGGAATAAAATAATTTTTAGGGAGAGATAAGCAATTAATTTGTAAATTTACAGTGATATTTGAAAGAATGTTAAAAATTTTATTTGAAATAACATTTATTTACTAAATTTCAAGGACTGGCATACTTTTGGCAAAAATCAATCCATTGATATTTCTCTCATTGCTTGAGAGAACTTATAAAAAAGGCTCGATAATTTCACATATTGCTGAGTTGATTTTGTTTTGCTGAGAGTTGGCAAGAAATGTCAGCAACAACGACATATATAAAAAAGTGAATCCACTTGGGTTTGAGTGAACGTCCCATGTAGTTCACACTATGCCCACCAGAAAGACTCAAGCGAGATAAAAACAATCTAGTAAGACTAACTGTCAGGCTCCAAAACAAAAGCCATAGAACAGCAAAAACCTAATAATAACTACCTGTATTATACGTGATATTCCCGATACCAGTTCTTGCTTGTCCTACACTATACTTATCTTTTTCTTAAAGATAAGAAATATGGTGGCACCTGGGTGGCTCACTTGGTTAAGTGACTGCCTTCGGCTCAGGTCATGATCCAGGAGACCCGGGATCGAGCTCCACATCGGGCTCCCTGATTGGCGGGAAGTCTGCTTCTACCTCTCTCACTCCCCCTGCTTGTGTTCCCTCTCTGGCTGTATTTCTCTCTGTCAAAGAAATAAATAAAATCTTAAAAAAAAATAAGAAATATGACTACTTCCCTTAAACAGCAAATCTATCAAGCATTTTTTGTGGTGCCCAGTGTTTGTTGGCTAAAAAAAAGTCTCCAACTGTAAAATGCATAAACCAGTAAAAAACAGCCATGCAGTTGTGCTTATCATTTTAAATACTTCTCTATTAAAACAGATCTACTCACATTTCCACAGCCATGGACAACACCAGCCACCTAAATCATCTTGCCCTATAGCTCCTCCAAAAACAATGCAGAAAAACTAGAAGACCAAAGGAAATCACACAAAAAGAATGTGGTCAAAAGACAGAAAACACTAAAATCACAAATTATCTTCTTAGGAAAACAAAACAAAACAAAACAAAATATCAAATTCCACCAGGTGCTCACATTCCAGCCTCAACCTGAGCCATGAGCATGGGCATTCTGAGAAAAACGGTGTGCTAAAGAGAAAAATGGATCCAGTTGCAAGCTTAGACTTGCTCTAAAACCATTCTCAGGAAGGAAAAGTCTACCATTGAGTGAAAATACTGAAAGAGCAAAAATATTGAAAAGCAATTTGAGGTAGCTGACTCATAGCTCATGAGGGGGAAAAGAGGAAAAATGGAAGTGAGAAGTGTCCTTTGGCAGTTGCCTGAAGAAGAAAGAAAGGGAAAGAGGCAAATTTAGGGTCATATAAAAGAATAGAGAACCACAAAAATGAGACCCACAATCCTCTTCATCAAACACACACACACACACACACACACACACACACACACACACACAAATTGGACTTTTTCTTCACTGACAGAAAGGATGTCACTGAGCTGGGAAACCTGTAAAGCACTCCAAATTTACAAAATGAGTAAAATAAAATGAAGTAAGTCTGTAGAAAATTACTAACAAATAATGGAAAATGAAAGTTAAAAATTCACATTTGAAAATTCACTCCAGAAAGGTAGAAAAAAAGGGGGGGGGGATGGCAGAAGAAAATGGTAAGCCAAAACTCCAAAAGGATTAAATGTATGGAAACAAGCAACAGACACATAAAAGAATGATTCAGAAATTTAAAAATCAAGGAACACGTCAGTGGCTCAGCTGGTTATGCATCTGCCTCTTGATGTGGATCAGGTCATGATCTCAGGGTCCTGTGCTCAGCATGGAGTCTGTTTGAGATTCTCTCTCAACCCTCTCCCTCTCTAAAATAAATAAATAAAATCTTAATAAAAAAAGAAATTTAAAAATCTAAAGCATTCTTAACTATAGAGAACAGAGTTGTGGGAGGGGAGGTGGGCAGGGGGTTGGGCTAAATGAGTGATGAGTATTAAGGAGGGTACTTATTGTGATAAGCACTGAGTGTTGTATGTGAATCACTAAATTCTACTCCAAAAACTAATATTACACTTTAGTGAATCACTAAATTCTACTCCAGAAACCAATATTACACTAGTTAACCTTAGCTAACTAACTAGAATTTAAACAAAAACTTGAAACAAACAAACAAAAAAAGTAGAGGGGAGCCTGGGTGGCTCAGTTGGTTAAACGACTGCCTTCGGCTCAGGTCATGATCCCGGAGACCCGGAATCGAGCCCCACATTGGGCTTCCTGCTCGGCGGCGGGAGGCCTGCTTCTCCCTCTCTCCCCCTGCTTGTGTTCCGTCTCTAACTGTGTTTCTCACTGTCAAATAAATAAAAAAATCTTAAAAAAAATAAATAAATAAAACATTTTATAGCACTAAAGACATACTCAAAAAATGATGGGGTTATGTCAAGTGGATACAAAAGCATTTGCCCAAAGAAAAATCCATAAAATAAAAATAAGAATCAAAGATTACATTCTTAGATGATTAAATTAAGGAATAAATGGGAAGAATGAAGAACTCTTAGAATAAAATTCCAAGTAATAAATGTGGAAAGGATCGTGAAATTAGAAACATGACCATTTGTTTGCCACCACTGCAATAGTAGTCTCAGGCAAGAAGCTAAAATCAGTGGGCAGGGCACTTGGGTGGCTCAGTGGGTTAAAGCCTCTTCTTTAGGCTCAGTTCATGATCTCAGGGTCCTGGGATCCAGGCCCTAGTTAGGCTCTCTGCTCAGCAGGGGACCGGCTTCCTCCTCTCTCTCTGCCTGCCTCTCTGCGTACTTGTAATCTCTCTGTCAAATAAATAAATAAAATCTTTAAAAAAATAAAATCAGTGGGCAAAAATATGATGAGAACAGGATATTTATATAGTCTTCCATATTATCTCTTCACAGAAGCTTGTTAGTTACAAAGGGAAAAATAGCGGGTGCCTGGGTGGCTCCGTGGGTTAAAGCCTCTGCCTTCGGCTCAGGTCATGATCTCCCCGTCCTGGGATCAAAGCCCACATCGGGCTCTCTGCTCAGTGGGGACCCTGCTTCCTCCTCACCTTCTGCCTGCCTCTCTCTGCCTACTTGTGATCTCTCTCTGTCAAATAAATAAATAAAATCTTAAAAAAAAAAACACAAAAAAACCCAAGGGGAAATAGTACCTTTATAATAAAGAAACAAGGAAGCTTAACTGTGGTTAGAAATGTACATCAGCAGTGGTGGTAAAAATCAATACCAGGCGCTTCTTCATATGATAAACTGAGAAGGACACAAAATCATATTGGCTGTGTTCTTGGAAAAATTATATAACTTGCAACTAATAATATGGAACTATTAGTTCAACTCAAAATAAGAGACATACTAGAAGATAAATTGGCCTGAATTCTAATAATATAATGTAATATTAAATCTGATGGACATGAAAGATAAAGGTAACACGTCATCCTTAATCAGATCCCAGAAGAGGAAAGGATATTAGTGGTACAGTGGGCAAATCTGAATAAGATCTGTAGATTAGATAATATTGCATTTTCAATATTATTTTCCTCCTTTGATAATTGTATTTGCCTATATAAAGGAATATCCTGTTTTTACACTGAATTTATAAATACACTGAAGTATTTAGAGGTAAAGCAGAATTAGATGTACAATTCAAAACTTGTAAAAACATAAAGTATAAACAGAGAGTAGATAGATAATAGATTGATAGATAATATCAAAGAGACTGGGACTGAAAGCATGTGTGAAAAAATATTAACATTAATAGAATATAGGCAAAAGGCATACGAGAATTCTTTGTAGTGTTTTTGTGCTTCTTTGTATTGTATACTGTACTGGTCTGAAATTATTTCAGAACAAATGTTAAAAATAGATAGTCCTAAACTCTTGTCCAGTTCAACCTTAACCAGAAGCACACAGACTGATGATGAAAGGTTGTGCTATGAGGGCTGTACAGCACATTTTTTTTTTTTTTTTTTTAGATTTTATTTATTTGACAGAGAGAAACACAGCCAGAGAGGGAACTCAAGCAGCGGGGGTGAGAGAGGGAGAAGCAGGCTTCCTGCAGAGCAGGCAGCCCAATGTGGGGCTCGATCCCAGGACTCCAGGATCGTGACCTGAGTGGAAGGCAGAGGCTTAACCACTGAGGGACCCAGGCCCCCCTGTACAGCACATTTCTGATTTGATTGCCTCTTTTACCACCTCTTTGTGATATAAAGTTTTATGGTCTCATTGCATAATCATTAGATAATTATATTTTTTAAAAATAGACCAAGCTAATAATACAAACTAGAACTAACCTGAAACTTGTCATAACTAGCAAACACTACCTAGCATGGGATAAAAGAAAGTGAGATCTTCAATAAGACTGAATTATCAGAGGAAAAAAAAAATACTTTAATGGCTTTCACTATTTCGGAGCCAAATCTTGAGAACTGGGACCACAGGACAGCAGAGAAGAAAGGGGAGGAGAGGAGGTTGCTTCAAGTCCAATAAGGGGAGGCACAATCTTTACCAAATATGGACATTGCTCTCAAACAATGGTCGCATTTACTGGGCTGCTGTATGCAGGCTTACAGTGCTTGTAATTGAGGATGATTATGGTTAATGACTCCAGTAATGTGCACTTTCAAACCAGCAGGACAATGTAATTTGTATCAAACCTATTCAGTATCTCTTCAGGCATTCTGCCTAGTTTAATCTTATCTTAGCACTGGCTGCCGAGGGAGTCTCTGGGAGCTTCACAGCTGGCTCAAATTAAAATGTTCATGGCCTCCCCCACACACCAGTCCCTCCAGTATATTCAGAAGTAAATAAAGCTGTTTGAGTCTTCATATCAGCTGGATGGCTCAGGGACTGTCATAGTTTAACGTGACAGGACCAAGAGCTTTAGTCTTGAAAACACTAGGTTTTCTGTGCAGAAAGGAAGCAAAACATCTGTCTGTGAAATTCACTGATGAGGTGTTAATCAACAACAGCTATACTACTTGGGAAAGAAAAGCTGTTTTACATTTCAATATACTGTGAAACACAACATTCTGTGGTTTTTCAAAAGACAAAAATAATCAGTTAGTACAAAATAAGTCCAGTTTCCATTTCTCCAACTATCAAGAGGAAATCCCTTATCAGCAAAATTGTCTGTGAAATAAGTTCAGGAACAGATCTTATTTAGAAGCTAAGCTATTCATTTTAATCCAGTGTCAGATAAATTTTTAGAACAAGATTTGTTTGTTTGTTTGTTTATTCTTTTCTAGCTATGAGATTAAGAAGGATAAACATGACTTCATGCTTTTTTTCTTTTCTTTTTTGATTTACTGCCATTTTAGGGAGGGGAAAGGGGCAGTTCTGTACACTTATGCCTGTAATTTTCAGAGACTCTGGTTACAAATACTGAAGCATGATGGAATTTGTTATACAAATGAGACGGAAAAATAAGTATAAGGGCCTAAGGCTTAAGATAATTACAATTTTGAAAAAAAAAAAAAGTATGCTATTATGTTCCACTCCTCAGGTTTGTAAGTAGAGTTTTTCTTTCTATGCAATTGAATGCAAATCACTATTTTTCTACAGTTCCAGAAGCGAAAATTTTAAGCCTGAACAATGACATCTGTCAATGGTAACAATAGGATGAAGTTGGAAAACAAGGTGAAGGTGCATGTGTATCCTGGTGTTGGTGCAAGGTAAATGTCATGGAGAATGATTGATATGTGAAAAGAACAGCAATGTTCGGGTGGCAAAGTGGTTATAAGCAGTAGGAAAATGTGCATAACTCAGCTGATTATGCTACTCCGAGATTTTTCATAGACAAGTATTTCACATTTTATTTTAGTTTTAGAATGCTTATAAATCAAACTGTTTTGCTCCCAAATGTTTACCCATATGTCATGAAGGTAAAGTTTATGACATATACCTTGCCTCATATTGTAGATTATGTCGTTCAGTTCGTAACAAAGAGCTTTCAATGTGAAAGTGCAGTTGTTTGATTGTAAATGGCATGAGCTAAATTGACTATAAATGACCTCAAGTTGTCTAGCATGGAAATACTGTCATTTCTTGTCTGAAAAGTAATAATAAAAAAAAAGCATTTGGTATAAAGGCTCATTGGTAAGTTTTAAGATTTAGCAGTTCTACCAATTGACTAAAAGAAATCTCTAACACAAGCAAATAGAATTTAGGATAGGTGCTTTTCAGTTTTCTTTTTGTATCGCATTCTTAGGAAAATTACTTAAAAGAGTAAAAGGCCATTATAATGATATGATAATGCAGGGTAAAACATAATTCCCAAACTGCGAGTAATACAGTTTATCTATGTGATCTCTGAGAGAGAATTCTATCAAACTCTTGGAAACAACCAAGAAAGTATGGTTCTAATTCTCCTAGTATACCTTCTAACAATTCTCTAATCTCCTTCCAGCATTTGATAGCTCTTCCATTTTGATTCATCTTTATGGTGTTGGGGGCCAATTCTCTGGACAAGCTTATTCACAATCTGGAATGCTAAAGATTACATATCCCAGGCTTCCTTGCGACTAGGGCTCTGTGCATTATTAAGGATCTCCAGGTCGATGCGTCCACATAGGAATTGGAGGGAAATGTTTTCCTGAGAAACATGGCCATAAAGGCATTTCATTTTTCTTTCCTTTATCAGCTATGGCATAGATTCTGCTTTGGGAATTGACTATAAGCAGTAGTAGTAGGATTTCTGCTGGAAGAGCCTGAGTTGTAAGGTAGGCATTTCTCTGACTTTCTTGCTTCTAAGCTAAAAATGTCCTTTTATACACTAATTTCTGCTTAAACTAGATAAGTTGGCCCTGCAATCTGAACATAAGAAACACAACTAATAAAATGTGAAACTGAAAAAAGTTTACTTCCATATACTTGAATTTGGTTATTCATCTGGGTACCATAGTTCATAGTTAAATAACATTAATGTTGCAACTTCTCTCAGTGGTGAAAGGGGGTGGACCGTCTTTGTCTTTATAGAGTTTTTTTTTTTTTTTAGTTTCTTTTTTATCTACAGGAATTTTACCTATATCTGCCCTACTTGATGATTTATTTATCATTTCAAGTGTCCCTGGTCAGGAGAGTTTTTTGTGCCAGAAATTTCTACTCTGATATAATCACTTAGAGTGAAACATTTTTACAAATATATGGCTGAATCACAGTTGCAACTATGTCTCATCATATTATCTGCTCTTCTGGGCAGTGATCAGCTTGAGAAACATTCAAACCAAAAGCCTGTGCATTTTTATCATAACTAATTTGAAGCTAAGTTTTTGTAGCATTATCTTACATCTCAAAAACTCTGCTTTGGCAAAGTTAATGCACACTCCCTTAAGTCACTGTCGTGTATTCTAGAGGAAGGAGAGGGGATCTTCCATATGCCTGTTTTAGTTCTTGCTGGATCATATATGGTTCATCCCATCATTTGTTCCAATATTCTTAAACTTCCCTTTTCTCTAATATTCCCTAACAGCTGTCTTTTTCTTTAAAGACTTCCTTAAAAATATTTGCATTTAGGGGTGCCTGGGTGGCTCAGTTGGTTGGGCGACTGCCTTCAGCTCAGCTCATGATCCCACAGACCCGGGATCGAGTCCCACATCAGGCTCCCTGCTCCGCCAGAAGCCTGCTTCTCCCTCTCTCACTCCCCCTGGTTGTGTTCCCTCTCTGGCTGTGTTTCTGTCTGTCAAATAAATAAAATCCTTAAAAAAAAATGCATTTATACAATTTTTCCTCTGACCTTTTTAAACTTTACAAAATTTTCTAGACTTGCAAATAGCCCCTCAAACACTGACCACTACATACATTATGATATACCATTTAAAAATATTCTGTGCGAACCATACAATGTTCAATATAAATTGGTATGCATGTGTCCTGTTGCTATGAAATGTTTTGCTGAAGCAGAGGCAAAACCATGCAGGGTTTGCCTCTTATTATTGATTTTATGAGAAGTCATCATGAGACTCCAGATAGGGAGCCTCCTTCTACAGTTTATTCTGGCTCTTTTCAAATGCTCTTGAGTTATCATCAGGAGTAACAGATCCTTAAACTCTTTGACAATCTTCAGTATCAAAAATAATTATAGTAGTTCAGAGGGGAGGAAGACACCCCTTGATCTTTTCATGATATATGGCATTCTGGGCCCTTGGAATAAGTTAATTGAAATGTTAACAACATTAATAACATCATAAGAGTGGATTTTGGTGATATATGGTATTGAAGAGGCTGACTTACATCCGTCTGGCTTCCAAGTGATATGGATACAAGATACTAGGCTATCTAGCTCAACTTTCGTTTCCCAAATATTTGGTACTGGTACTGTTTTCTCCCCCATTTACACATGTCATGCTTTATATGATGTTGTGATGGCAAACAATGATAGTAAAAAAGGCACCTGATACTTACAGCAAGACTTACTCGGAAATTTCCAATCTGCTATCAGGAAGACAAGAAAAATATTGCTTCTTTTTTTTTCTCTCTCAGATGTTTTTACTCTAAAAGAGGAAAAAAAGTTTTAAGTCACCAGTAATTCCTTGGCTTATTTGCTTGCTATTACTTCTTTACATAGCACTCCATTAAAATAATCTTGTTAAATGTAGAATAAGAATACATTTCAACAACATTTTTCTCTTAGAAAATTATTATTTTTCCCTAATGGTGGCTGGTAATGTTTCACTGCTTGACACTTTGTACAGGTACACAAGTACACTTTGTACTTTTCTGTAAAAAGACACTTTGTAATGGACACTTTGAGGCCTGCATTCAGTTTATTGTTTGAATGGCCAGGGAGGAATAGAAAGCTATTGTTTTTAAAAATAAGTTCCTTTGAGGAAAAGAGTGTGGCTTGGTCTCGGATTTAATTATCCATGTCATGTTTACACTTTGAAAAATATACCCTTTTTTAGTTGTGTATTCATATCAAATCCATACAGTGAGAGTTTATATAGAGAGATAACATATCTATATATAGAGATACATATTTTTAGATGTACTTTTTTTTTCTCTTAACCTAAATCAGACTCAGTAACATATCATATTGCAAAGAAAGTGTTGTGGTAATTAGATTTTTCAGTATTAAGGAGTTTTGTCAACTTTGGAATCTGAGTATATTTTAGAGTATCTGAATTAAACAGATTTTAAGCTCTGCTTATAAATGTAGTTGAAAGCATTACTTTTTTTTTTACACATTTTCAAAAAAAATACTAGAATTTTTAAACCGCCTTGGGCAAAAATTCTATAGGTAGCCATAAGTAAATCAGAAACATATAGATTTTTTTTTTTTTTTTATAGAAAAAAGGCTGGTAGCTTAGTGTCTGAGATGGTTGATGAAACTTTTTTTTCAATGTCAAGACTGATGTAAGTAATTGACTAAAACTCTAGAATACAAAAGTAGTTACTGATAGGGTGTACTAATCAGAGAAACAAAACCAATAGTAGGGTGCATGTGTGTGTGTGTTTGTGTGTGTGTGTGTGTACAGGGAGGAGGGAGAATTGGCCCTTACAATTAGGACTGTGGGAACTGGCAAGTCCAAAATCTGCAGGCAGCCTGGTAGGTTGAAGATCCAGGAAGAGATGATGTGGCAGTTCCAGTCCAAAAGCAGTCTGGCTACAAAACTGCTTCTTTCTTGGGAGACCTTAGTTTTTACCTCTGAAAACCTTCAACTGATTTGATGAGACCCACCCATATTGGGAAGAGTAACCTGCTTTATTCATTCTACTGGTTTAAATCTTAATCTAATTTTAAACTGACCTTGACAATAACAGCTAAACTACTTTTTGTTTTTTTCCTTTTCCTCCCATATCTCTCCCACTAGACTGCTTCTTAATCAAATATTTGGGTATTGTGGTCTAGCCAAGTTCACACATAAAATTAATCATCATGTGTGCCACTAGCATTCTGTGTTCTCCAAAAACTATAATTATTTCACCAATCTCTTCAAAGTGAGCAACATTCTATCATCTCTGGAGTAATATGAATACACTTTAATTTTTTTCTCTCCATCCTCTTAAAAATTATGTCACTTTAATTTCCTCTTATTTTCATTTTATTCTTCCTTATGTCTCTTTCATTTGTCTCAGCGCTTGCACTCACACCACACCAATTCATGCTGATTTTCTTGATTTAATTGCTTTTCACGAGAGGGGAAAAAAGAAAAAAAAAAAAACACAAAAACACGATCTATTCAAAGATTTTGAATCTTTCTAGTTGACTTCTATTCCAGAGCAGGAACCTTAATCCCTGCTTCTAGCCTCTTTGAGGTAATTTTTATGTACATTGTGTGTGTGTGTGTGTGTGTGTGTGTGTGTGTGTGTGTGGTGTATTCTCTCTAAATTAAATGTCTATCTTTTTCCAATGTAAAGTAGAAGATAGAAATTTTTAGAGCTCAAGGAATGTAAAGTAATAATTACATATATGACTATCAAAGTATTATTGAGCTAATTATTAGCCTTCCAAGCAGAGACAAAGGTAGGCGGAAATAAAAATTCAGGGAATCAGGATATAGGGCTCAAAATAGTTACATGTTATAGTCATACAAAGGATAGACTCGCTGTAAGGTGAAATGGATGTCACAGTCCTTGCTCTTTGTATCACTAATATGCATTACTGTCTGAAACAAAATATTGTTGGAAAGGATGTGTAGAGGTTAACCAGTGAATCCTGCTACCTCCGTTCTGTACTATGTTTATAGATGATTTACCCCTGAAAGCAGATGTTTAGGAAAATATAACTTTTATGTTTTAGGACAGTGTGTTCAACTGCTTACTGAAAATGCTTTATAATGTCTGAGTAGAATTCTGATGTAGAAAGTAACAGTCCTCTGCCTGAAAAATATTCCATATGGAAACCAATGGCGGTTGATCTTTTATTAATCATGTTACATTTTTCAGACTACTGTTTTGAGTGTTCTTTACAAGGCCACTAAAGCCTCAGAGCAAAATGAAAATGTAATTGTCAAGGTACATTCCTGGGCGAGGGGCCAGAGGAACAACTAGGTAACCCCAGCTAGACATTTTGTGATGATATGTGACATCATCTAAACCATTCATCTTCCCTTTCTTTGCGCTTTGCTCATTTTCTAGTCATTGCCTGACATTTATTACATTTTTTCTCCCTCACTTATCTATATTTAGCCCAAAGCCCTCTTGAAGAGGTCTTCCAGGCTCTAGTAAAAATAATTTTTCTATCTTTAATGAGATGAACTCCAGTCCTGGCTATGAGGTCATATTTTTGACATGTAATTCCATTATCCAGGAATCAAGATCCTGTTTATTGATACCATCTGCACTGTCCATTGTTCACATCTCAGTTCTTTCTTTCTTAGGTGCTAACTCTTGGGAGGACAGTATGGTGACAGCACCATCTGTGTTCCCAAGTCTTTCATCTTCTGACTCAAGAAAGTCTAGTCCTTACAGCATTTTTCATCTAGACACAGGTCAGCAGGAGTGCTAGGTGGAGAACAACTTGAATGTGTCCTTTAGCAAGATGACACAAACCTTTCCAGGCCACAGTCCACATTTGGTCAATTCAGTAACTCTGAATGTGGAATCATTAAACATTTCTAGTTTCCTCCTCCAAGGCTAGGTAGTTTTCAAGTGTTCAGTTCCTTGGAATACTTTGTGGAAGTTGTTTGTGGAGGATTACAGCCTGGTTCTTCTAGAATCTGGGGTCCAGTCTTAAAGCATAGGTCTATGTAAGCCAGTATCTTTCAGAAAGCTCCTGCTTCCTCAGTTTTCCCCCACAGATGGATATATATCCCATAAACTGTGTCCTGTTAAGAACAGTAGATTGAAGTAGAATCCAGGTGCTTTGATTTCTAATTTTAACACTGGAAATAACTTTGTAATATTGGGTGCACATTAAAGTATCATTATGACTCTGTTTTCTCATCTGAAAAACTAGTGTAATGGGGTGATAAGTGTATAGCACCTGAGTGCCAGTTGACTTTTAAGTAGGAATTTATCTTTTCTCTTTCATGGAAGATATAAAGAGATATAAAGTGGCCTTTGGAAAAATGTTCCCTGAGTTTTTGAGTTTTAAAAAGAAAGCACTGTTTCTGGTGTGCTTTTCTTAAAAAAAAGAAAAAAGAAAAAAGAAAAAAAAAGACAGCACTTGACTATAATGTTAAAAGAAATAGTAAGTTCTCTATAAACACTCTAGAAGTTATAATAATGTTATCCATTTAAAACCCCTCAAAAGCTACCATGTGGGTGATATTTAAAGATTATTGTTCTGAAGCAATAATGTAGAATGATCTACTGAGCAATCCACAGCTTTCATTGGTGACAGACATAATTGTATAAATGTTTTATATGATGTGCAGCCATGAGTATTTGATGAGTACATGCCATTAAATCCAAATTTATTTATCACTGCTTTTCTGTGCAAGGATTTCATGTAAATTAAGTTTTTCCCTTAAATGAGACTTCCACTGTAAATATATTTCACTTATAAAAAGCCTTATTAATTTAATAGGCTCATGGTTTTACCATTTTCCTTATTAAGGAAATTAACCATTTCCTCATTATTATAACATGTTAACTCAGAAAATTTTATTGGAAGAATTTGGAATGGTAGTATGTTTCCCTAGGATATTTTGCTTTACATAGCACAGTGTTGCTTGCTAGAACAATTACAGAGTAGAAATGCAACATCTAAACATTCAGATATTTCACTTTGCCTGGGATAGAATTTACCTTATTTTCTTTTATCACATACTTCTCAAACACATAATACATTTCAGGTGCTGTGATAGGCAACAGAATGCAAGTTGGTGCAGCCGCTTTGGAAAAGAGTGGAGATTCCTTAAAAAATTAAAAATAGAGCTACCCTATGACCCTGCAATGGCACTATTGGGTATTTATCCCAAAGATACAGATGTAGTGAAAAGAAGGGCCATACATACCCCAATGTTCATCCCAGCAATGGCCACAATCACCAAACTGTGGAAAGAGCCAAGGTGCCCTTCAACAGATGAATGGATAAAGAAGATGTGGTACATATATACAATGGAATACTACGCCTCCATCAGAGAGGATGAATATCTAACTTTTGTAGCAACATGGACTGGAAGACATTATGCTGAGTGAAATAAGCCAAGTAGAAAAAGTCAAGTATCACACGTTTGTACTTACATGTGGTGCATAAGGGGTAATATAGAGAACAGTAGGAGAAGGAAAGTAAATGAGAAGTAGTATAATTCAGGGAGAGAAATGAAACATGAGAGACTTTGGACTCAGAAACAAACTGAGGATCTTAGAGGGAAGGGGGTGGGGCTATGGGAGAACCTGGTGGTGGGTACTGAGGGCACATATTACATGGAGCACTGGGTGTGGGGCATAAACAATGAATCCTGGAACACTGACAAAATAAAATTAAATTTAAAAAATTAAAAATAAATTTTAAAAAATTTTTAAAAAAGAAAAAAATATAAAGTAAAAAGAGCTAACCACTACACTCCTGAGACTCAGATTTTTGCCAGGCAAAATGGTAGACAGACCGTTCATACCTCCTCTTCCTTTTTCAGGTCACAGCATGTAATTAAAATGAAAGTAAAGAGAAATAGGGTGCCTGGGTGGCCCAGTCATTAAGCATCTGCCTTGGGTTCAGGTCGTGGTCCCAGGGTATTGAGATCAAGCCCCACATCAGGCTCCCTGTTCAGTGGGGGGCCTGTTTCTCCCTCTCTTAGTCTTCCTGCTTGTGTTCCCTCTCTAGCTGTGTTCTCTCTGTCAAAAGAATAAATAAAATCTCTAAAAAAAAAGAAAGAGAGAAAGTAAAGGAAATAAAACTTGAGAGCATAGGGGGACATCAGTGAGAGATAGATTTCAACAAATTTCTGGTACAGAAAAAGACAGATGGATAGGTGGGTGATTAATCAAAGAACAGAAAGACACAGTCTAGATCATTTACAGGGGTAACTGTAACTGATGAAAAATAGACTTCTACAGAAACTCCAAAGACGATGCAGATTAAGAGATGGCAGGTGCCTTGATGGGTGGGAGGAAGAAATAGATCTAAGAACAAGATTATTAATAGAGAACATATATGGTAGAGGTAAACCACCCACACCTCTTCCTGCAACACCTTATGCTGGATGTTTTATCCCAGACACAAATACAGACTTAACAAAGCCATCTGAAGAAAATAAGGGTAACTAGTTTAACACAGGCTCTGAGTGAAATTTTTCTTATTTAGGGCAGGAATCACCCACATGATTTCTCACTTTAAAGCAATTCCTACCAAACACAAAATCTCCCAAGTCAGTATTCTTAGTTTCATATTATTAAGCGTGAATTGGCTACCATGATTCACCAGAACTTTATCAAAATACTGCAACATAAGAAAGAATGATGAAGTTAGACTAAGTAAAAATTATCAGTGATGAAATAGGAGTAATTTAAAGAACCAAATTAAATTTTAAAGACCTCATGAGTATTGTCAGATGAATTTGAGAATGTTCTACCTGTATAAACAGAATTGTAAAAAGGAAAAGTAACAAAGAAAAAAAAGAATGAGAAGGAAGAAAAAAATTGGAAAGTAGAAGTCACGACTGGCATAGTATGTTCAATAGGAAGGTTGGAAATTAATGTGAAGTAATTGCTCATTCAATATAACTACAATAAAAAAAAACAAAAGAATATATAAGAGAAAAGATGAGACCAACTCAAGACTTCCAACTTTGAGTAATAAGAGTTCTTGGTAAAGAGGATGAAGAGAACAGTGGTGAAAAGATCAAAGACAAAGTTCCAAAAGTCCTTCAAAGCTAAAGAGAGAAACAAACCTAATTAAAAAGTCTCTCCAAGCACTGTACCCTAAAATATCTAGATACATTACTGTAAAAATATAAGAAAAACAAAGATCAAAGATCCAAAAATCATCTCTAAATGACAGATAATCAGACCATCATTAACTTAGCACCACAGATGAAAATGCTTTCAAATGTTCTTAGGGGAAAGGGTTTTCAACATAGATTTACATATCAAGGCGAACTTTCACTACAGTGTAAGGAAGGAATAAAATATTTTAAAACCTGAAAGAATTTAGGGAGTATACTTGGTAAGACAAAACAAAACAAAACAAAAAAACCAAAACTTTCCTAAGAAATCAGTTAAGGTTATATTCCAACAAATTAAAAAAAATAAGCCAAGAGAGAGGAAGATGTGAGATTCACAAAATAATAAATAGAGCAGGGTAAGGAAATTCCAATATTATAACTTATTAAGCCTAAAGTCTAGTTTAGAGTGGAAGAAAATATATAGGAAATATATATAAAAATATTCATAGATGTGTACATATATATATACATATATATAAAATGTATATTCACTTGATATAACCATTATGGCAGATCATAAAGGAGAGCATATAATTAATCAGTATTTGGTTCTGCTCTGAACTCTAATTTACATTTGTATTATACTTTTCTAATTAACCCATCGATGAATTATGAAAGACTTAATTTTGCCATAAAAGAAGAATATAAAAGCAAAGACACAGTGAGTAAATAAAGATGAGCTGGAGGGAAGGGGGTACCGATGTCTTCATCTTACAAAGTGGGTGTCAAGACATAATAATTAAGGTTGATAGAACATAATTATTTGCATTTGCATCTGGGCCCAGTGGAGGAAGGAACTGAGAGTTATAGGATAACTATTTGGGGAAGTAGAGTTTGGAAATATGAACAGTAAGTTAAAACTCTGGTCTTTTAGATTGAGATAACAATAAATGATGCATAAATTTGAAAAATCAGAGCAAAAGTTTAAACTTTTTTTTAACTGTTTACAATTTTGGGGCTATTCATCAGACTAATTAAATCTAGTAATATTTTATTTATTTATGAATTCATTTATTTATTTTTAGAGATTAATTTACTTTAGAGAGAAAGAGAGAGCTCAGTGTCAGACTCTTATCTCACGACTCTGAGATCATGACCTCAGCTGGAAGCAAGAGTTAGGCCCAACTGACTGATCCACCCAGGCACCCCTTTAGTAATGTTTTAATTGATTCTAAGTAGGGGAACTGGGTGTGAGAGATATTGAGAGATATTGTTTATTGCATACTTTTGTTATAATCTGGCTTTTCAAACTTTTATGCATTACTATGATAAAATAAAAGAAATAATTGCAATATGAAAAGTGTTAAAATATTGATATCTATAGAAGGGTCTAAATGAACACACGAAGAGAGTGATGGTAAATTCCAGTTATTGTCTCTCTATTTCCATTTTAATAAACCATTTAAGATGCGAGGTCATGGATTTGGGTTTTTAAGTTGGGAAGGGCTAATGCACTTGCTCAAATGCATTACTTTTAGGTATACATTTACACCTTGATCAATGAAAGTTAACAAGGCTCAATGTTCATTTACTTCTCTTGTGGGAATATCTCTATTTATTCTACTATCGATTAGCTTTTATCAATTATCATTGATTAACACTTGTGCAATTTTAATTTCTGACTGGCTTTAATTTCCCTCCTAGTAATAATATTCTTCTATTTGATTACACTCAACAATTTTCACAGAAAGATAACATTATTCTCTTAGGAAAGATCTGGATTTTAATGCAAAGTTCTCAACCTGCATGTCATTTTAAATGTGCTGGTCAATGCTCTATTCCTAGGATAATGTTCTATTCTTTTACTGCTAAATGTACTAATACAGTGCTGTTGAGTAATTAAAGAATTACTGCAGGAGAACTGTATATAGAAGAACCACCCATCTGGAGTTGTAGACAAGATTTCCAAATATTGTTTCCCTGATCACTGAATGTAGCAATGCTTAGTCATACCCCAGCAACCCACATTTTAGGCAATCTGTCTACAAGTATAATATCTACCCTCTAATGATGTTATAAGCACTAATGAAAACTTTTAGGAATCATGTATTTTATAACTGGTTAAGTTGAGAATAATACATATGAGCATTATTTCAGTGTCTTGGTTAGTTTGAGGTTAATGACAAAGGAGAGCTCCCTACACATAACTGCATAAAGTTCATTCTTTCAGGGCTTGGCCTGAGTCTTGTGTCTAAAGAAATTACTTTGCTATGTCTTACGTTAAGTGATCATCAATTATACCATCTAATTCCATGTATTTTAAATTTAGGGAACTTGTTTTTCAAGATTCAGTATAAGCTGGTAAAACCCTGCAAGAGAGATCTAATTT
Source organism: Spilogale gracilis (assembly GCA_004023965.1). Classification (NCBI taxonomy): domain Eukaryota; kingdom Metazoa; phylum Chordata; class Mammalia; order Carnivora; family Mephitidae; genus Spilogale; species Spilogale gracilis. The sequence goes on along the minus strand of PITA01002275.1, from coordinate 82,685 downwards.
GAAATAGAGCTTATTTTTAGATTCAAGTGCATGAGAATAAAGATGTTTTAAGAGAGTTGGTAGATTTGGCATCCTCAGTGGTAAAATGTGTTTTTATTTCTATATAATTACAAAAATATGTAATTTATCCTTTCAAGCAGAGACTATAGCTGGAGATTGGAGTGTAGCCAAAGTGTTGAACATCTTGCAGAAGGAAGTTAAGGGTAATCCAAAAATTATACACTGGCAACTCTCACCTCTGCACCTGGAAAACTAGTTTAAAAGATCTTGGAAGGTGGAACACAAATCATCTGGGTGAGCAAAATTTGTTAGGAATAAATCAGCCTGGGCTTTGCAAATGTAAATCATTCCCTCTCTGCCTTGAAAGGATACTTTATGATGCTTAACAAAGAGTAAATAAAGGAGGGTTGCCAGATGTACTCAATTTAGATTTTCAATGCCTCTTAAAAGAGATATTTTTATCCTGAGTATCACCTGACAGTGAAAATCTGTGCCTGCACTTAAAGAACACACAAGAAGCTTTCTTGCCATCTGGCCAGCGAAGGTCTGGCTTTACTGAAGTCCATGGGGTGAGTGGCCTCTGGACGAATCCATACCCTGCTGCAGGTTTTCCCTAGCACCTCTGAATTCTTGGCAACAGAAAGTTCTGTCAGTGATTAAAAACTGAATAGATGACAAAAAGGAAGGATTCCGAATAATGTCTTGCTGCTATAAGGAAAGATCTGTCTGCTTATTGATAATTATCAATAATTATCATTATTTGGAGAAAGAAGCGGCAAACCGATTGTGCTGAACTACTGAGGACAAACACAGGAAATGAAAATCCCAAGAAAGTCATGGGGAAAAAAGTCAACACTTAACACAGGCAAGCACACATTCTTGTCTGTTGGAAATATTTTAAAAATGAGAATTATGTTCTTTCTTTAACCAAGGTATAATCTAATTAAGAAGATGTCTACACATAAATTGGAAATTAGCCTTCTATTCAAAGACTGAAGGCAAATGACTGACCCAGAGAGGAAGTGTGAACATACCTCAAAGCAAAAAGCAAACACCACTGATTAAAGAGGCTAATAAAGATGTCACAGAGCAGATGTGGCTTTGTCCTAAAAAGGGGTACAAGTTAGTGGTAAAGAAAGACATTTGGCCAAGGTGAAAAACAAGCAAAAAGACATAAAATGTTTAAGTGTTTTGTGGAGTACATTTAGCTAGAGAAGTAGTACGGTAAGCCAAATGTCTCCATTGTTGACTGCTGAACAGGGGAACAACCATGATCAAAACAATCTTTGGAATATATTTGCTTTACCTGATATCATATATGAAGAATGAGTCACATCTGTGGGTGAGGGGCCAGAGAGGTAATGGATTTGGAGTTGGCTGAATTTTGACAGTATTCTATCACATGAAGTCAAATTTTTCTTAATTCATTTATATGAATCAAATGCAAATACAATTAGGTCTTTTTTGAGAAGGCGAGGGCATTGGACAAATGAAATTAATTGACACTTCTGTGGAAAAATAAATAACAAATAATAGCAAGAAAATTTTAAAAGAAAAGCACAGAAGAGAAATCAGTGCTTTAAGATCTTTTTTTTTTTTTTAGATTTTATTTATTTATTTGACAGAGAGATCGCAAGCAGGCAGAGAGGCATGTAGGCAGAGAGAGGAGGAAGCAGGCTCCCTGCTGAGCAGAGCCTTGCTCCCAGGACCCTGAGATCATGACCTGAGCCGAAGGCAGAGGCTTAACCCTCTGAGCCACCCAGGCGCCCAGTGCTTTAAGATCTTAAAATCTGTTCATAATTAAACAGCATGCTACTGGAGAAAAAGTCCAGTGGGACATAACAGAAAATCCAGGACTAGACCCAAATGAGAGATGGTGGATTAGGAAATAAATGATGGGGGGGACAAGTAAATAATGATCTGATAAGAATATGAAGTAAAATTCGTGTGTCATATCAGATACCAAGACTCATTGCAATGAGCTGCAGCATTCACATCTATAAAATAAAAGCATACGTGTATCCGAAGGAAATACAGAATTATTTTATCATGGATAGTTAGAAAATTCTTCTCACTCTATTTCAAATTCCAGTAGGTATAAGATTTTTTTAAAAATGTTAAATTCAGGGCCCTTGGGTGACAGTCAGTGGAGTGTCTGACTATTGGTTTTAGCTCAGGTCCTGATCTCAGGGTGGCACTTGGCCTACACTTGGCTCCACACCCAGCACAGAGTCTGCTTAAGACTTTCTTGCCCTCTGCCCCTCCCCTCAATGTTCTCGAGGTTGCTCTCTCTCCTTCTCAAATAATTAAATAAGTCTTAAAAAAATAAAAATGTTAAATTCAATTCCACAAAAACAACAACAAAAGAACCCCATTCTATACAGCAAAGTCACAATTCTAATAATCCAAGAAAATAACCACTACTCATATGATAGACACATGGCTAATATTCTTAACACATAAAAAGCTCCTAAAAATAGATAAGGATAAGCCTTGTGCACTAATGGAGAAATGGGCAAAACAAAGGAAAGAGGAGGAAAAGGGAGAGGAGAGAGTGGGAGAAGGAGAAGAATAGAACAGAATAGAAAAGAAAATGGCTCTTAAAAATTAACAAAATATTCAATTTCACTCATAATTAGAAAAACAGAAACTAAGACTTCACTGATAAACCATTCTTTTACCTCTCTATTTGACAAAAATTTAAATTGCCTAACTTGCTGAATTGAGGAAGCGTGGGTGGGGGTGTAATAAGATCCCATCTATGCATGGAATTTAGCAACATTTTAAAATTATAAATGCACATAGTCTTTGATCCAATGACTCTACTTATGGGATTTTATTCACCTGATATACTCTCTCTGTTGAAATGTTGTAGGTATAAGAGTATTCAAGCAGCATTTGTAACAGCAAAATGAAAGTGACTTTCATGTTATGCTTATTGATAAATGACGAACTTCAAAATGCATTCTAAGTTGTAAAAAGTTTTTCAAGTAAAGGAATGACAAACTGATTTCTTCCATGAGCCACTAAAGAACTTGATCAAATATTTTAACCAATTCATTCACCAAATTAAATTTAATGTCATTATTTTCCTATGAACTGAAAATAAGAAAAGGAGAAAAAAACACAAGTGGATATACAGAATTGTTCAGGAAATCAAGATCCCTTCGAAGGTTAATATGTATTGTTAACCATTTTGTGATTTTAGTAACTATTATAACAACAACAACAAAAACAACTAACAATCTGTTATATTACAAAATGCATTGCTCTTTAAGAATATCTATTTCAAGTGTTGTTAGGCCCAGGATGTGTAGATGTCAGGCAAACAACGACAGCAAAAAAGAAACCCTTTTCATTGTGAATCAGCGTTGAGGATGATTTTTAATTTTAAGTAGGTATGTAACTTCTCTTTTAAAAATCGAATTTGACTCTACATTTCAATTAACTGAAGGGGTATATGTGCAGCTTAATCTTCATTAACAAGCAGCAGCTCTTGAAAAAAATACAGTTAAAAAATAGAACTGTTATAGCATAAGGGCAGGAAACCTCAATGTTACAAATGTTCAACTCCCACACAGAGATCCTCAGCTCAACCTCCTTTCAGAAACAGAATATCCGATGGTGAATAGAAGAGAAAGTAAAAGGCAGGGACCTCCAAAGCTGGAGTCATTGGTGACTGATAGGAAACTCACCATCTCTGCTGTCCACAGTAAGAGTCAGAGTCCCAGCAGATATTCTTGGAAGGTTGGTAGATACCCAACTTCTGATACATCTTGTCCAGCAGGTAACCTTTCCTATTTCTGAATAGCCATCCACTCTTCTACAATTATACACTCATCTTTCAACATCCAGGTTTTTGTCTTTGTGTTCTTCCCTAGATTATTATCTGCCTGGAAAACCACAGACTGGTCTCCCATAAACTCCAGAAAAATAAGTTGCTTATGCTGAGTTTAAAAAATGTATGCTGATCTTTTGGGTAATATCTTACCCTTTCCCTCTCCATGCTCCAAAGTAAATGAGCAAAAAGATGGAGAATCAAAGAAAATCAGTTTTTTAAAACTTAAAAACTGGATTGGAAAATGGAGTTTAACCCCAAACTGGCACCATTCTACTCCTTCCTCATCCCTCATTTCCAGTATCCTTATGGCTGACTCCTGCAGTCTAGAGCGTGCCTGTAAGTTGACCTTTATGGTGGAATGGTAAATGGGTCAGGACCCACAAAGAGAAGAGGCACCAGGGTGCACAAGTTCACTCTTCAGTAAAGTTTATCTTCCTTTGGGAAAGAATGAGTCAGAGAAGCCAGGGTAGGAGTGAAGGATCCTGAATTCTGCATCTCTCTCTCTCTCTCTAATGCCTCAAGCCGATGGACAGAACACTATCAAAATGCAAATATGTTCTTTCTGAAGAGTAAGAGGGCAATCCCTCTATTTATCAACACTTTCTCTTAGGTAACATCAGATAACCTACCTGATACAAAGAACTGTCAAAATTATAATACTCGGAGTTGAAATGTGCAGATGGAAGAACTGAATTACACTGAGTATGGTGAGACAAGAGGAGAAGCAGATTCCGGGAAGGGCCATGGTTCAGGGTTCTGAATGCTCAAAGCTGCTGCCTGATGATTCCGGATTTGAGCACAAATTTCAGTTATGATTTTGCTTTTAGCTGGCCAATTTTCTAAGATAAGGGTAGCAACATCTAGCACCTACATTATGCTATTATATAAAATTAGCAAGGACGCACGCTTTCTCTTCCACTTTTATTTTCTTCTGGACTCACTTTAACCTCTGAATTGCTGCTGGGCTGCAAACAGAACAGAATATCTTCATTTTACCCTCAGTGCCATTATAAGCAACCTCACCTACAATAAGCACTAAAAATAATGAAAATTGAACATTTACTAGACACTTCTAATTATTCTAGAAATAATGCCTTAGCCACTTACATGCTTTATTCCATTTAATATTCATAACTTTACCAGGTATTATTAAACAATTTTATAATTAGATTGTATTTCTATCTGAGAGCAGAGTAATTTCTCTAGGGTATAGTCCTTTAAACATCACAGAACCACCCAGGCAATGAGATAAATAAATTTATTCAAAGATTCTTATTGAATATCATATTTATGAAAAATGAACCCTGACCTTTTTTTTTCCAGTCAAGTGGTACCTTTTTATTAATTCAGCTATCACATATGTACCAGTCTTGGTATTTATTTCAGAAGAATGACAATGAGCAAGATAGACAGACACTTAACTTCCTTTGGAGCCATCATCTAGGCAGAAATGGGTTGATTAGATATGGCTGATGTTCTCCTATTTTTTCCCCAGAAGGTTAATTGTCAGAGACGGTGCATGATCCGCCCTTCCCTCCATGCCCAAGCCACCAGAAACTCTGGTGGAAGTACCCGTGAATGTGAATGAAAGCCCAGAGGGGCTTTCCCTGCCTAGAATCCGAAAAGCCACTTACCCTGTGGGTCAGGACAATATGTATAGTTCCATTTAATCCTCCTCCCGGTAATCATATCTCTATATCTCTTATCTGTATTTCTTGATCCCTGTGCCTCAATGGTCTCAACTTCTGTGAGTTTAAGCAATCACTCTACCCTGCAGTAACAATACTAATCCTGTCTCTAGGGTGGGTGCAAAAGCAGTTAAAGATTTAACTGCACCACCCAACTTCCTCATGTGGGAATAATAAAAGACTGGGACCCTTGACAGTCAAGAGAGACGGAGAGAAACTGAGAGACTGAGAGAAAAAAAGCCATGGACAGAGAGAGACTGAGAGCCCACTGAGAGACTGAAAGACAGAGAGATAAAGGCAGAGGGCCTTCGAGGAAGCAGCAAGAGAACCTTAGAGGAGAGAGCAGAAGAGCTGGCAAACAGCAAGAGATCCTGCTTCAACAGACCTCCCTGCTCCGGTGTGTTTTTGCTTGCCGACACTCATCATCCTGCTCGACCCCACCTTTTTCCCCTGGCTGGACCAGGGGAGAAACCCCAAACCTCGTAGCCCAAGAAGGAGCTAGAGTCAATAGGTCTATCAAGAAATTATGGCACTTTGGGAATCTAAGAAGTTGTGGTTTAATAGAGCAAATGGGCTCTTCTAGGAAAGTATTATTTACTCACATTGATATTACCCTGAAGTGACAGGTAAGAACCCTAGGGAAGATTGCTTCGGATTACTACAAATCTGCTAAACATTCTCTGTGAATGAACTTCATTCCTGCAAGAATCACCATGGGCCTTATTGAGTAGTTTGAATTCCAAGGGTCTGAGCTACATTTTATGTATTCTCAAAACAGTGGAATACTGGCAGATTAATAAATCATTACCTAGAATATGAGAAACTAGCATGAACAAAAGGAAAAGTCTATAAATTTTGTGTAAAGGCCCCAGCATTGTGGAATTGGCCTTTGTTTTTAGTAATATATATCACAGTAGGTGGAATTGCTGTGGTCCTTTCAAGTTATTTATTACCTTGACCTTGTTCAGTTAATTTAGTGGATAATTTGGTCAAAACTGTACGATGAGATAACTCAAAACTGAAAGCATGAAAGTACCAGACCTGATAACAAACAGGTGATGCTTGGAAAAATGTTTTACGCTGACCTGGAAAATCTTTTATTGAATGAAAAAAAGACATACTGATTAATGCAAAAGTGTTTTACCTGGTTTAGTTCAACACTTCGTTTAATTTAAGATGGTGGAACTGGAAGAATTTGCCTTGTTTCTCTGTTGTCAGTTGAACTCTTGTTAATGTGTTTGCCTGATCAGTTCTTTGACAGGGCATGGAAAAGCTAGGGAAGCAAGAAGAGCAGTATTAGCTTCCTTTATCCTAGAAACTCAGGCCATCCATGACTCTTAAATACCAGTGCTTTTAAAGAAAATTGTGTACTTCTCATATTGGGTGTGTTAGGAGAAGTGGCAGCTGTGTCCTTCCTGCCTTATTACTGCTAATGAACCAAGGGTGTGGACTCAATACATAATATTGGAAATTAGGTCAAACTTGAAGGACAAACCTTCAATCGAGCATTGTAGAAATAAATATGAAAGTCATGCTTAATATGATCATTTAAGTTATGCCTAGGCTACCATAAGTCCTAGTGGGTATTTTGGTTTACTACATTGTATTCAGACAGGTGCCAAATTATATATTTTCAAGGGATGGGCCTCTCACAATGTGGAGATGAGATGGTGAATGGATATTACCATCAGCAGAGTTCTCTACTGGTTACCCTGGGCAGGGAGAAGTAATGAAAGCAAGTAGTTGATACAAGATACCATTATATCATAAGTTTAACATGTTTTCTTTCTTTTTTTAATAAAGATTTATTTATTCATTTCAGAAAGAGAGAGTGTGAACACAAGAGTAAGGGGAGGGGCAGAGGGACAGAATCTCCAAGTAGACTCCCCACTGAGTGCTAAGCCCAACTCTGGGCCCATGAGATCACAACCTGAGCCAAAACCAAGAGTCAGATGCTTAACTGACAGCCCACCCACGCACCTCTAACATTTTTCATGAGTGAATACTATACCTCAGATCTTGTGTTAAATGCTAATGTTTATAATGTACTTTATCTCTTATAATTTAGTAGAATTTTTTGTATTGAAATCCTGGATTTAACCATTGATCACTGTGTAGTGAATTTAAATATTAGAATTTTATTAAGCTTAAAAATGATAATTCAGGTCATTACTTTTTGATAAAGTATGGTCTAGCATATACCATATTCACATGTAAGACAATAATGCAATACTATCCGCAAAATATTTTAAAATAAATTTCCATTTCATCAACATTCTGGGACACATCAGAACTGAAGTAAAAATCTCTATCTCAAAGAAAGTATTACATAAGGTCTCTACTATTATGGACCCAAAGATGTTGTCAGAGAGCTTGCAATATGCTTTATGATACTGCCATATTTTAAGTTACAGAAGAAAATGCCTTTTTTTATTAGTAAGAGAAGTAATGTTTCTTGACTGATGTGATGTAAAAATTCAAATATATCAGACTTTGCTGAATTAGAATAGCTAAACAAAATGTTTTCAGTTATAGGCAAGAGTGTTGCAGGCAAAAAATTGTATTTAGAATGCAACTGGATTTATGTTTCTGCGTTAGATACCATAAGTGACTCATTGTCACATGAAAGGTTATTATCTGCAAACAGAACATAGTTATCCTCAGATTTTCATTGTTTTTTCATTTATGATTAAATATTTGTATTCCATCTTTATCCCCCAGTTTTCATTTTTACTGCTCCATCTGGTGATCAATCATGTCTTGTGTTTTTAAATAGTAGTTTATAGAGGTTTTAAAACACGTTCATTTTTTACAGTGTCAGTAATAAAAAAATATTGCTGATAATGTCTCCTGGGGTACATATTCATGTCATGCACAGAGGAGTCATTGAAAGATTTCTGAAAAGGGAAAGGTTAAAGGGCAGACATTTTTAATGCCAGAAGTCTGATCAATATAATAAGGAATTGCATTGCTAGGCCTATTTATTTTTCCTTGCTTCATAGAAAGAGAAAAAGAGGAATGCAATTTCACAGGATGGAAATAACTGGTGGTGAATTGCTGCCATCCAGATCAACCTTAAGTCCAAATGGTTCATTCGTCTTAGACTAGATCCTGGTGCAGCCCAGTGAACTGATGTTCTGGAAATCAGGCACAGAGATTTTGAAGCAATGCATCACATTTGCATCTATGATTTGCTTAAAATATTCCATTTAGCCTTTCCTCCCAGGAAACAAAGCCAGTGGTACTTGATTATTGAACAGCCCTTTTTGGATGCTTACTTTGAGGAGATTTTATTAAGATTATGGGAAACTTGAATTTTACAGGATGAATCATGGGTTTTATTTCAGTTTTCATTTGTCTCCAAGGGATGAAAGAGATAGGAGACTAGGATACATTATATATTAGCTCTATTTTAGCATGCTCTTATAGCAATCTCAGACAGAGTCAAAAGCTTTGGAAAAAAAGATTAAATTGTTAGCATAAGAGTTATAAGAAAGGACAAATCCATATGTGCAAAAGTGAACTTAAAGTAATAACCTACATTGTTTTCTATATAGGTATGTATATTTTAAATATGTATTTCTATAGTAACATTCACAATAATCAGTTTATACAATGGTTTGAGGGAACTATCTAATCATTCTCTATATGAAGAGGACCCTAGCCAATTCCTTTATGTGTAAAACAAAATTTGGAGCACACACACACACACACACACACACACACAAACGCACACACACAGACACACACACACACAACACACACACATCTAATAAACTTACATTTAAAAGCATCACTATGAAGCACACAAAGAGACAAGAACACATTTTTACTCCCCAAGAAAGAGTAAGAAGCTGGGTGCCTGGGTGGCTCAGTGGGTTAAGCCTCTGCCTTCAGCTCAGGTCATGATCTCAGAGTCCTGGGATCGAGGCCCGCATGGGCTCTCTGATCAGCAGGCAGCCTGCTTCCTCCTCTCTCTCTGCCTGCCTCTCTACCTACTTGTGATTTCTCTCTCTGTCAAATAAAAAAACAAATATATATATATATATATATATATATATATATATATATATTTTTTAAAGAGTAAGAAGCAATGGAATAAACACTTTCTTTGGATTCTAGGAGATCTGAATTGCTTGGGTATAACCTTCAGAACAACCCAAACATTTCTACATTTCCTTCTGCCTCTGTCCTTTTTGTAGGATGCTGAGAAAGAATCACCTCCTACTTAGCCCTACACAAGGCCTAACCCCTATCTCAGCCCTATGTCCCATGTTCTTCTGAGACTCCTGTCTTCTCAGAGCCAACCAGAGTGCCCAGTACATGTTAATTTCTTACACAGACTTAAGCTGACCCGATTCTCAATATTGAAATGTAAGAACAAATATTACTTTGGCAGTTTTTGTTCCTATTCATTTCACAGACAGGCTTTACCTGACCTCTTTATCTAAAATAATACTTTTTGTCTTTCTCTATCCCTTCTCTAAATTACTTTGGTTCATTTTTTTGTTATAGCATTTTTATCAGGATTTTAGCACAAATCATATTATAGATCTATTCATTCATTTAATTTCTGAGATATGAGGTGCCCAGAGAGGGATTATGTTTTTGTTCTCTCTGCCTAATGAATGAGGACAGTGCTGGCAGTTAGGAGATGTTCAATAAACATTTGTTGACTTAACAAAAAAATCTGTTAGGTTTCTTTTTTTTTTTTTTTTTTAACATTTTATTTATTTGACAGAGAGAAACACAGCCAGAGAGGGAACACAAGCAGGGGGAGTGAGAGAGGGAGAAGCAGGCTTCCCGCCGAGCAGGGAGCCTGATGTGGGGCTTAATCCTGGGTCTCCGGGATCATGACCTGAGCCGAAGGCAGTCGCTTAACCAACTGAGCCACCCAGGCACCCCATAAATCTGTTGGGTTTCTTAGGTTGGCTTCTCCCAGAAGCAGACCCTAACCCCAGAATTCAGATGTAGTGATTTATTAAGGACATGCTCACGGGAGAAATCAGTAAAGGATAGGAAGTGTTGAACAGGACAGGAACGGAGAGGAGCCACATGAGGGGGTAATTTCAGGTACAATCCAGACACAGATAGTCCCACAAAGAGCTCTGTAATGTGCATTTCAACTCCAGGCTTCTTGTCCTGGAAGCAAAGGAACTGGGCTTTCCATGAGTCAGCCCACTGGCTACTGATGGCCACCCCAGGTGGGGGTAAGAACACTCCACCGCTAGCTTGCTGTCATAGATTCTAATTACCTGTCTTGAATCACCTCCTCTTAGATGGTGACAATTAACAAAACTAACAGCGTTGTGTAACAAAGGAAAGCTGAAGGGCCTTCTACTTTCCCATTAGATAAAATATATATTTTAAAGTGGTCTAATTTTTATGCAATGTCATTAGGTTTGTAAAGCTTATTGATATGTCGTATTGCTATCATTTGATCTTCAAAGCCATCTGGTAAGCCAGAAAGATTTCTCTCTCTCTCCCTTTCTCTTTCTCTCTCAAGCTCTCCTTTTCACATTTTGAAAAAAAATGAGGTGCAGATAGATTAAGTTTTAGGAGTTGAGCCAATATCCAAAAAGGGGCTTGATTGCAGAAATTATTTATGTTCTTACTGCTGTATCAAGCTGTCACATAAAGAGATTAATCTGCCTTTATTTGCTTAATCACTAAGAATCTAAAAATAAAAATTTCAGGCCAAGTAAGTGGGGAAGAAGGAATCAAAACAGATTAAGGAGGGAAACGTTAATGACAGGAAGAACATAGAGACTGTTGAATCACACTGAGTAGGGCTGCCTCTTGCATCTGTGCTAGAGGATCCGTGACTCTGTTCACCCTATCCCCATTCCCTTCTGTCCAGCCGCTCTTATTTACCATTACACTTGTCTTTATTCAGCCAAAGCCTGCTCTAAACTGCACTGTAAGATGTTCAAGATCTCACTGATAGAAAACAATTTAAGAAATACCATTTGAAGAATGGTAGTGGGCTTTAATGGTCAGTAATGAGTGAAGAGAAGTATTTGGAGGAAAAAAGAGCAAGGAAACTGATAACCTATATACCAGTTGGAATGACTTTGCCCTCAGGTTATAAAAGCACTTTGTGCCTATTTATTTGTTTGGCTACTGTGGAAACAAAACACTTCTATGCAATCAAAATCTGAACTTCTGGGAAAAAAAGTTTTTAATTGTGTTGGTACACTCCAACTGTAATACCGGTGTGTCTCTGAACATTTCTTCCATAGTCTTCTAATCTGTTTTGTATGCCTGATCTCATTTTATTCTAATGAACGTTCTTTTTTTTTTCAATTTTTATTCAAAAAAATCACAATTTATTAGAATTGTAGAATGGACATTCTCTTTTTCAATTTGTATTTAAAATTTTCAGTTTATTAGAATGTGCAGAATTTAGAGCTGGAAGGGAAAGAAATTAATCTCATTTTTAACAGAGTAAGATGTGGTGCAGAGAGCCTTCTGTGATCACAGGACTTTCAAGTAACTGATAGATGTAAGAACCACGTCACAAAAATGGTGTCATGAGCTGAATGAAACCCTTCCAAGCTTTTCCTCATTCCTATTACAACATTTGGGCTAACTTTAAATCCTAGATTAAAAGGTCCATGATTATTTCCTTTGGCTCCTGCCTTGTGTTCTCTTTGGGAACACAGATCCAGATTTCCTGGCTCCACGCTGGATGTGGCAAGTCTCCCCCTCATCCTCTATTTTCTTTGCTCCTTGATTGTGTTTTAGTCCAGCTGAAGCTCTGGATCTTGTTTCTGTCAAGTTCCATTTGTTAAGACCCCCTGTTACACCCACTGGAGCCCAGGGCTTGGGAACTGGGGTGGGGGTGAAGCAAGATGAAACATCTCTGCAGCACCCACTATCCAGTATCTAAAAAAAAGTATAAAGCAGTAATCTCTTGGACTAAATTTTAACTTGAGCATTTTCCCATATTATTAAATATACCTTGAAAAGATCTTTCATAATGGTTAAAATCACCCATCGTTTGAATATGCTCTTAGTGAACCACTCTTCTATGTATGGACATGGATGTCATTTTAAAAATAATTTTACATTGTTTCTAATGAATAAAGATCCAATGAAAATTTGCATACAAATACAAATGTATACAAACACAAATATATACAAATATGTATCTCTGTACGAACAGGAGACTTTTATTAGGTTAAATTCCAAGGTGTTTAACTATTGGATTCAAAAGGTAGGAATACATTTAGATATATTGCCTAATATATCTATAATCTATATTTATATTTATTGCCTAATATTTAGATATATCTCTTTAGATATATTGCCCATTGCTTTCCAGAAAGTTGTGTTAATTTATATTTCCACCACTAAGTAAAACTAAATCATAATATCCTTGATTAGTAAAATATTTTGAAAAATTATTGACTGATTGATGGGTGGAAAACAGTATCTTTTTGCTTTAATTTGCATTACTGGGTATATTTTTTAAGCACGTACATTTCTATTATGAGATGATTTTACTTTTATTACAAAAATATAACCTTTTTTCTTTCTTTCTGTCTTTTTATTTTATTTATTTATTTATTTGTTCATTTGTTTGTTTGTTTGTTTGTTTATTTATTTATTTATTTTTGGTATTACATAATGAATTTATCCAGGTGGGAATGTTACTTTTTGGAGTTTTGGTAGGCAGATAATCACACATGGAAGTTACATTCAAGGTAATAGAGTCAGATAAAAATTGCTAATATAAAAATAACACAAGATCTGTGTAATGTTATTATGCATCATTTATACATTACATGTTGTTACACATTTTTTCATTGTAGTCCATTAAATCTATCTGGAAATGAGTTAAAATAGGACTATAAATTTCCAAAGTGAAATCCGAAATGATCTTACTGCTCTCTGATTTCACAGGCATTGATTATGTACTTCTTTGTGACACTTGAAATATAGTATTATTTTTTTCCCCCTTTTGCTCTTTAACCTCTTTCTATTTTTCTTCTGCCCTGGATTCTAAGCAACTCAGGCTAGGGCCACTGACACAAGCTTCTGTTAATTCCTTTAGCTTCAAATGTAGCAGGTGGTATGTCTGCGTTGCAGAATCCTCAACACACCTTTGCTGACTGATAGGTGAGGGGACAGATGTAATCTCTGCATGCTGGAAAATGCAATCCTCTTCATCATCTGGGGATCACGAGAACAGAGCTGGGTTCACAGAGATTTAAATATCATCTATTGTCTGAGGTCACAAAGATTTTCCCTGGAAACAGAGCAGAACTAAGGAGCCTAAGGAGCAAGCGGGCATAAAGGCGTGCACGGGAGACCATGTTGCCTGATATTATCCTGTTTGCTTTCTGGAAGCCTGCACCTCCATCTCTCTAGTCCTGATCTTTTTCTGACCCAAACCCATCAAGTCTACCCAATTTCAGTTTTTACAGCCACTCTTCCTCTTTCCTGCATCTGGGCTCTGTTAGCTTTTTAACCCTGGTTAGTGCTCTACGCTCTTTTCCAGAGTTAAAATGTATACCTGCTTCCATATGAATGTTGGCTAGCACTGACCCATTTTCAAAACCCATTCATTTTTACCACGAGACTTAGTTCTTGTAAGCATTTTCGCCTTCCTGCTGAAACTACCTGTGAATGGAGTGTCTCACCTTACTTGGCTCTCGCTTTTGCAGCACTGTTCAGCTCTGGCTACAATGTTCCTAAAACACGCAGCTACAGTTCAGCATATAGTTTCTCCGGAGAGGACTAACCATCACCCCAGTCAGCCGGCCCTAGGTATACTCTATATGCTATTGTGGCAACAGATACCACTTGACTCCATCTCTTGAGGTAGAAAAAGAACAGTGTAGAGTCAGAAACTGCATGTTTATGTGTATTTGTTATAATGTGTTGACCCGTGAATATTCCACTTCTCTTAACCTCTCCCCTGCTCCCCGCCTATTACATAGGCAGCATAAAGTAGCACCGGAAGTGCACCTCTATAAGGAGAGCCCCTAAATGAATAAAGTCAGGACTGGGTCAATGAGTAAAATTATAATTCCAGTTCTCCATTAGGCTAAATTGTTCACGAACCTCATTGCTTCTAAGTCAAAATGATTAAATTTTCTTTCCAAAAAGCTCCCTGGAATAGGCAAGCATTCAGATAATAAAGTACTTTCAAGCTTTCAGATTTTTCTTGTATTTATTTGATTTGTGTGTGTGTGCATCTGTGTGTGCACCTGTGTGTATGTTATCTTACAGCTTCTTAAGCCAACATAATGACCTTTTATGATTTGACCATTTCTTACTTCCTGTTTTATCTTCCAAACTTTACCCTTCATTTTTTGTTCTAGTAAATATAAAATGCCTTATTGTTCTTTGAATACATTATGTTATCTTTCTGCTTAATATTTTAAATACATATTTTACTTTCTTCTGCATAGTTTCTACAAATCTGGCAAAGCTCAGGATGATCATCCTCTTCTTTAATAGTGTTTCACGTGAATGTTTACCCCACAAAATAAGGCTCAGTGAAAGAAGTTATATCATTTTTATCTTTGAATCTGCAGTGTTCTGAGTAGGGCCTGGCATACAGTACATGTCTGCTACATGGAATTTGAACCTTTGAGATAAATGCTATTATTATCCACATTTTTAAGTCATGGGAAATAGGTTTAGAATAATTGCCGAGATTAACTCAGGCAGTAAGTAATGGAGAATTTTTAATCCAGAACTTTCCCCAAACCTATTAGAATTTCAGTAGACCATAATGCCTCCAGGATACAAGTTTGTACTGAAGTCTCCTATGTCTTAGAAACTCATGCGTGGACACAAGTAAGTATTTTCCTATACCACTTACTTTGCTGGTTACCAGAAGAAGAAGTCCACTCCAATCACATTTTATTCCAAGCCCAAGGACAAGGAAAACTTACCTAGTTGATTGGATTCAAGGCTATTCTGTGGATTTTATTTTGTACATGGTATGAATAAGTCTATTTAGTCTAAACATATAGCAATCTCTTTCTGGGCTTGAGAGTTGTGGCCCCTTAAACCTTTGCCCTGTTAAAGGGGAAAATTCAAAGACCAGGATTTGGCTTTAAAGATCAAAAAAACAGGAAAAAAAAAAGAATCAGAGAACAGCTCTTATACTTCTTTGACTATAAGCAACATACTAACATATCTATCTTTAAAATAAAGAAGCCTTTTGTATGTTTTAGTCTAGTTTCTTGGAATCCCACTTCAGGGTTTATGGTCAAAGCAAAACATAAAATACTTCTTTGTTACATTTTGCTTGTATGCACACATCCCTCGGGAAACTTGCAGAAAAGAATGAAAGGCTGTAGATAAAAATTGGTTATTCAAAAGTTTCCTGGGCAAAATACTATTATAATCCTATGCTTTAATAAAACCCTGTCATTTTTATTATCCAAACAGTGTGGTTCTTTGAGGTGATCTGGAGAGGTTCATCTATCTGTTGAGGATGAAGCATGTGCCCCTGCTCATTGAGTGACCTTCTCATGGTGCCTGTGTGTTCACAGAGTCACTGAGAAAGGAGGATGAAGCTTCCCTTGTCTCTTATCAGGACTCCATGGTCCTGGCAAAAGAAACGAATGAGAGCAGCATGCATGCAAAGGTCTGACTTCATCGATTCCACAGCTTAAGGAAACTGGCTTTCACTAAAAAGCATGCAAGGATTCTTTTTCACTTTTATAGACATTCAGGAAAATTGCACATTGCTTAACCCACATTCAGATAGCTACCAACATTGCAATGTGAAAAGTAAACAACTTTAAGTTGAGGTGTTTATCATAAAACATTCAGCTTATGTTGGCAATGCCTTACTCTTAAATAGCTTTAGTCACTGAATTACGGGTTGGCTAGCCTTTTCTAGCACTAAGTCATTGCGTTGCCTAAGCACCCGTTTATCTGCAGACAACTCAGTTAGTTCCAAAGTCAAGCAACACTAGGAAATGACTCCCAAACAGGATTTGATGTATTAGCTTCAGGCACACAATGAAAGAATTCTGAGATTATCACAATCCCTAGCTCAGCACAGACATATGAAAAGCTTTTTTGCACAGTGTTTGAGTGGGAATCTTTTTTTTTTTTAAATTTGCCAGAAATGTAAAAAAGTGAAAAATAAGTCAACATTTCTGGGGAAAAAAAACCCAAACAACCTACTCATGTTTTCTTGTGTATTTCAGATTCAAGTCTCTCAAGAGAAAGAAGAAAGAAGAAAGAAAGAAAGAAAGAAAGAAAGAAAGAAAGAAAGAAAGAAAGAAAGAAAGAAAGAAAGAGAGAGGGAGGAAAGAAGGAAGGAAGGGAGGAAAGGAGGAAAGAAGGAAGGGAGGAAGAAAGGAAGAAGAAAGGGAGGAAGGAAGGGAGGGAGGAAGGAAAGAAAGAAAAAATAAATGGAAAAAGGAAACTTAATAAAGTATCAATGATACATACAGGAAACATTTTATCCAGTTTTCATTATATATAAACCTTATAATTCTCTTTTTTAAGTAAGTTAGGTGTGCTTCTTGTATACTTATGGGTAGGATAAGATTTATGTCACTGAGTTAAAAGACATTTCAGATTTTGTTTAGATACTTTTCTAGATAAGCACCATTGCATAGTTTCAAGTATCCCAAAATGAAACAAAACAAAAACAAAAACTACTTTTATTTGGACGAAATTCAAAAGTTACAAATATGTGCAAAAATAAGAATAGCATAAATAATACCAGGTTCAATGGTTGTTAACATTTTACCCCATTTGCTTCCTTATTTGTTCTCCCTCTTGTTGTATACATGTCCACACACACAAATATGCACGTTATATTTTTGTGAATCTTTAGAGAGGACATTACACTCATCCATCATTTCTTTTCTTTTTTTTTTTTTAAGATTTTTATTTATTTGACAGAGAGAAACACAGCCAGAGAGGGAACACAAGCAGGGGGAGTGAGAGAGGGAGAAGCAGGCTTCCCGCCGAGCAAGGAGCCTGATGTGGGACTCGATCCAGGGTCTCCGGGATCATGACCTGAGCCGAAGGCAGTCGCTTAACCAACTGAGCCACCCAGGCGCCCCCATCATTTCTTTTTTTATATGAATTTCTTTGACATGACTTAAGTATAATTATAAAATTTAAAAAATTAAATATTGAAAAAGCACTTTTAGCTCATCTACTATTCATATTCCACTTTTGCCAGTTGAATCAATAGTGCTCCAATATATCTCTTCCCAACCTCCCACATCATGCAGGAACCCACATAGGATCAAATATTGTGTTTACTTGTCAGGGTTAGTCTCTTGAGTCTCCATTTATTTGGAAGATTTCTAAAGTCTTTGTCTTTGGAGATTGAGATTTTGAAGAATAGTTTTTGAAATATGAAAATGCTTCTTTTGGATCTGATTGATGTGTATTCATATTTGGTTCAGGTTATGCATTCCTGGCCAAAATACCATGTGCTCTTATGACTTTTAGATTGTCACATCTGTAAACAGCAGATATCTATAGGTCCCTCATTGATGATTTTAGTTTGAATTGTTTATTCAAATAGTTGTTGATTTCTCCACCAAGAGTTATATATTTTTTCTTACAATTAATAAATAATCTGGCATTGACACTTTAAAGCAATACAAATATTCTGGTCCTCAAGTGCGACTGATTCTTGCTTAAATCAGTCAATTCTGATGGTTACAAATTGTTAGTTTTCTACCTCTAAAACTCTCATCACTTTCATTACTTGGTACTCTATTATTAGCAAAACCCCTCTAACTTCCCTACCTATTTGCCTGTTATTATCAGTATGAACACATGGATTTTTTTTCCCCCCAACGGTCAATAGTTCATCACTATACTTACTTTGGTCTTCAAATTGTCATAGAAGCTGCCTCCTGAATTCTTGAGACATGCCTTATTAGTTTGGGGGGTACTTTTTTGCTTTCAAGCATAGCAAGATGTTCTGGATCCTCTTGTGCCCACTTCTTCACAGCCCTGGAATCAACTAGCTATTTATCTTAGCGATACTACTTCCATTTAGTAGGGGTTGATACTAGAGATGATGACCTGGGCTTTAGGTGTGCTCATTTAGATTTTTTTCCCCAAGCCCTTTCAGCAGACAGAGCAGACATAGGCATATGCATATACTTAAGATGTATATATAACTATATACATACACATACACATTTTAGAAATCATGATTTTATGCCAGTATCTCTAGTGGCAACACATCTGAATGAGAGTACTCTTGTGCCCTCCTCCTTTCCATATAGTTAAGTTTCTCTTTCCATGTGAAAATCCCAACTTCTAGCATTTCTCAATGCTATAAAACATCTAAAAAATATATTCATAATTGATTTGCCCATATTTCCTCTTCAAAAAGACACATCTGCTAAGAGTTCTCCCCACATAGCCAAAGATTGAGAATGTACATCTAATTCAATGTTCATAAATTACTTGGATTATTGCTTTATTTATTTTCCTTCCCCTCCAGTTTAATTATAATTTTAATTTGAAATATAATCTCCAGTGGCAACACATCTGAATGAGAGTACTCTTGTGTCCTCCTCCTTTCCATATAGTTAAGTTTCTCTTTCCATGTGAAAATCCCAACTTTTTTTAATTCCAGATTTTTTAATTTGAGATATAATTTGAAGCAAATGGCTATATTTGCTTCAGGTTTTTCCAATTTTAGCTTTACCTCTGCTCTTCACATCATTGTTGATTTATCTTAATATTTTAAGGACATAGAGTATCTCCATGCTTCCATTATGAAAGTTGCACAAAAAGACAGATGCGGAAAGGTGCCACTCTTTCCTAGATACCATCAACCCTGTTCTCTTCTGTGTCATGTAACTATCAGCATCTTTTTTTTTTTTTTTAAGATTTTATTTATTTGACAGAGAGAAACACAGCCAGAGAGGGAACACAAGCAGGGGGAGTGAGAGAGGAAGAAGCAGGCCTCCCACCGAGCAGGGAGCCCGATGTGGGACTCAAACCCGGGTCTCCGGGATCATGACCTGAGCCGAAGGCAGTCGCCCAACCAACTGAGCCACCCAGGCGCCCCACTATCAGCATCTTTGATAGAGAAGCAGAACCATTACGTTTTGGGGACTTGACCTTATGTGATAGTAAGAGCCAGTTGAACAGCATGTAACAGGCTACTTCTGACTGGCGCCCCAGACTGCAATTCACAGGCGGGGCTGAGAAAGGCAAAATATGAAGTGAAAGAAATGAGGAAAAGCTAAAACCTGTGAGACCGGAGTGAAATTCCCACGGACACAATGGAATCTACACTATTTTTTTTTTTTTTTCACTTCCCCCGAGTCCATAACTTGTTCGTTGCAGTGTCCTGCGTGCTGCACTTCCTTACAGAGCTGAGCTCCCGGAGTCGAAGCTACAGCGAATCTTTCGGAAGTGGAAGAGTCACCCTAGTTATCACTCCCAAGCCAATCAGGAGCAACAGATAAAAGATAACATGTATGATGTACAACAGTGAGCATCTACGCGTAAAAAACAATATAGCCACTCCTTTATTTCTGCCTTTCTAATCTGGTGGGAAAAGTCTCTTATGACCCTTGTTAACTCAGACCTACTCATGGGAGGGAATTCTGAGAAACAGAGCTCCAGCTGAGCTAATTTGACACAATATAAACTACCACAATTCATCTTTTCTCAATCTGCCATCTGTATTTACCTCTTTTAATCAATTTCCCAAAGACAGTAAAAAAAAAAAAAAAAACGGTTCTGCCTAATTTAAAGCTATTACTCCTTGTAGTGCCAAAAACATTGTAATCCTCTTCACAACATAGAGTGTTTCCATGTTTGAGTTAAGTTCACTGCTCTTCTAGGTGAGACATTGTTTACTTAACCAATTACTTACACTTAGATAGTTAGCTATCTTCCAATATTTTGCAATTATTAAAAAATGCTATAGGTGATATCTCCTTTGACATCCTGGGACTTTAATAATGAGATATAAAGTGAACTGCTTTCAATGAATAGCATGTTAGATGGTAGAGGAATAAAAAGGAGAAAAAATAATATTTACCCAAACATGTTATACCAAAATATGGAATACCCATAATTATTACAATCCTTTTTTTTTTTAAAGATTTTATTTATTTATTTGACACAGAGAAACACAGCTAAAGAGGGAACACAAGCAGGGGGGATTGAGAGAGGGAGAACCAGGCTTCCCACTGAGCAGGGAGCCCCATGTGGGACTGGATCCCGGGGATGCGGGGCTCGATCTTGGGACTCCAGGATCATGACCTGAGCCCAAGGCAGATGCTTAACAACTGAGCCACCCCCTACAATCCTTTTTCTATGGCTGATCAGGTGGTAGTATTTGTAAAAATCTTTTCCTACAGCCCATTCCATATTCTCTGTGTTCTCAGCAAGATACTTTGTGCATCATAGTTTTGACTGGTGAGGTTAGTCAGATCTTCATTCCTAAAAAATTCTGGAGTGTTAGCAGTTCTATTGGTATTGAGTTATTTTGATTTTTCCACTGACTTTAATCACAGGATATAAGAATACTAAATGACTGGAGGGTCACTTGCATTTCAAATTTATACTTCCTTATCCTTACTATGTAAAATCCGTTTAATTCCCATTTAACCTGCAGGCTCAATCACTCTAGCTAGGATGACTAACCCTCTTCTTTGCTGGATGTTTCTCTAGCAAATGGATCCCCAAAGTGCAGTCTCAAATTTCAGTCTCATGGCACAGTGGTTGAGTCCCCTAAAAAAGCATTTCCCTACCTCATGGAAAACAATACTTCAAGATTAGCAGAGCCTAGGGTTACCTAGTAAGAAGCTAATCCTACTTTAAAAGATAGATCTACAATGACAAAAGACACATCCATTTTAATCCCCTGATCCCTAGACATTAAACCCTGTCTATGGAAGAAACAGCACTTTATCTTGGTTGTTGATTTAGAGATTTCTGGAGCACATAATAAGGCACTGAATTAACCTCACAAATATAAAAATGTGTTATGGAGAGGTGTTGCCACCTAGACGGTAAGTGTTGTGGAAAGGTGTTATCAGAGGGTACCTGGGTGGCTCCGTTATTAAGGGTCTGCCTTTGGCTCAGTTCATGATCCCAGGGTCCAGGGATTGAGCCCTGCATCTGGCTCCCTGCTCAGCAGGAAGCCTGCTTCTCCCTCTCTCACTCCCCCTGCTTGTGTTCCCTCTCTAGCTGTGTTTCTCTTTGTCAAATACATAAATAAAATCTTAAAGAAAAAAAAAGAAAAAAAAAAGTGTTGTCAGTACTATAACTGAATCTTAAAAAGGCCATAACTTTTTTTTTTGAGTAGATACAATGGTGATATGTTTTCAAAAGTCAGCACAATACAAAAAGTTATACTCAAAAACATACTCTTTCCTCCCATATACTTTCTGCCTTATCATGCTCCCTCCATCTGTTGAAGTAACAAAATTTTATTGTCTACCAATATTTTCTGCATTTTTTTTGAAAACGTAAGTAGATATATGCATTCTTTTTCTTTTTACATAAAAGATAAAACATTATATATTTTCTTTGCAGTATGCTCCTGGCACTCTATCTCTTAGAAATCACTCCATTATAAATTCATAGAGAGTCTCCTTTTCTTTTTCCTTTTTTCATTTTTTAACAGCAGCATAATATGACACTGTGTATGGTACCATCGTTTACTTAACCGATTACTTACCCTTAGATAGTTAGGTATCTTCCAATATTTCGCAATTATTAAAAAATGCTATAGTGAATGACCTTCATGCGTAATTTTTATGCTGTCGGAAGTGTATTTTCAGGGTTAGTTCTTAGGAGGGGGATTGCACGTGTAACTTTTGTAGCTATTGACAAATTCCCTTCCACTGAGGTTGAATCATTTTGCCTTTTTTGAAGTCTCACTAGCAACATATGTATAAGAGTGACTGTCTTCCCACAGCCTTGCTTA
Source organism: Spilogale gracilis (assembly GCA_004023965.1). Classification (NCBI taxonomy): domain Eukaryota; kingdom Metazoa; phylum Chordata; class Mammalia; order Carnivora; family Mephitidae; genus Spilogale; species Spilogale gracilis. The sequence continues at coordinate 60,241 of PITA01002275.1, read as the reverse complement.
GATATATATTGTTAAGCTTTTAAATTTTTGCCAGTTTGATAGGTAAGAAATCGTAACTCTGTGTGATTTTATTTTGCATTTTTCTCATTGTGAGTGAAGGTGAACATAATTTTATCTTTAATCTTTTATGTCTAAACTTTATATTAAGTAATATATGTGTGTCTAAATTATTCACTTATTTTATTTATTTTTTTCTATAGTATTCTTGAGATTTCCCCCTCAGTTGTTAAATGTCCTTGCATACTAGGGATATTAGTTCTTTACCTATGATTTGTGTGACAAATATTTTCTATCACTTTGTCATCTGTAATGTGTCTTTCCTTATGGTATTTTATTTTTATAGTAGTACAAAATGCCATTTGTTGGCCATGACTTTCTTAAAAATCTTAAATGTGTCAATCTTTTGTTACATTTGAATTTACAGTTGAAGAAACTTTCCCATTTATGCAGCTTAAATAGGAATTCATTCTTTTTTTCTGTTATGATACTTAGATTTTTTTAAAAGATTTTATTTATTTATTTGACAGAGGACAGAGATCACAATCAGGCAGAGAGGCAGGTAGAGAGAGAGGAGGAAGCAGGCTCCCTGCTGAGCAGAAAGCCCAATGCGGCCTCAATCCCAGGACCCAGAGATCATGACCTCTGAGCCTAAGACAGAGGCTTTAACCCACTGAGCCATCCAGGCGTCCTGATACTTGGATTTTTAAAAATATTTAGATATCTGATCTGTTTAGAGTTGTCATTATGTTGTGAGCCACTGATCTAATTTTATCTTTTCCAAACAGCCAGTTGAACTGACATTATTTACTTAAAACAAACAAATCCCCCCCAAAACAACCCCAAAACCAAACTACTCCATTAATCCTTGATTCAACCTTTCTCATAAACTAGATTTCTCTGCGTATTTTTTTTTTTAATATTTTACTTATATATTTGAGAGAGAGAAGAGATAATGCATTTGCAGCCTGGAGAGGCAGAGTCCTGGGATTATGACCTGAGCTGAAGGCAGATGCTTAACCAACTGAGCCATGCTGGTGCCTCTTCTCTGAGTAATTGTGTCCATTTCTGGAATTTCTTACCTGTTTCATTATTGCTCTGTCTTTTCCTGTGCCAGTACATGCTCTTTTAATTATAGCTTTATAATTTTTTCTCATTTGTTGTACAATTAATTCTCACCTCTTCTCTATAGCTTCCCAGTGTTTTATTGTTGTTTTGCTTTGTTTGTTTTTAGGTTTTTTTTTTTTTTTTGGTTATTCTGGTATGTCAACAATTCTATCTCCATAACAAAGTTCCTTGGTATTTTTATCAGGATGGTTTCACATTTTTAAATTAACTTGGGGAGAGCTAACATCTTGATGGTATGTCTAAGGAAACACAAGGGTAGGTTTCTGTTTCTTTAAATCTATTTTTCTGTCCCTTTGTAGTGCTATGAATTTTTCCTTATGCAAGTTTTTCTCCTTTTTGTTAAGTTTATTTTGGAGTATTTATCTTTTTTGTTTGCTATTTCAACTTTTGAATAAATGTTAGTCATCTATGTATCAGTGGGATATGGAGAGATTAGATATATTATTATTTTTTTTAACTCCAATTACATCTCCTTGTACCTAGAAAAATACTGGTACCAAATTGGTTTCAGTATGGAAAAAATGAAGGAATAGTTCTATTGTTAGAATACAAGTTTCCTCAAAAGTTCATAATGTATTAGGATGTTTGGTAATAACAGACCATGATTGATACCATCTGTATCTATCATGGGTCTGAGCACTTTCTAAATCTCACTGTCTTCATACGTAAGGTGGATATAATACTATATTTCTAGGACATTTTAAGAGTTAGAGTTACTCTAAGCAAATGCCTAAATTATGGAAAGCATTTACTAAATGTTTGCGATTCGGATTATTCAGGTATATATGTTTGATAAGAGAGAGAAAATTCCTTTTTAGCAAGCACACCTATTTTACCTATGCATCAGGCAATACCATACCATAAAAAAGGTAATCTGTAGAGCTACTGGGAGATGTGTATCCTATGCTTTATCTCCTGACATCTGTTCTTTATGGGGGAAATAATGGAGCAAAGACAGAATCTGACAAAGTGGGTTACCTCCTATACGTTTTTTCTAGGAGAGCTTCCCATGTTAAAAGCCATAATCCTGAGTGACCAAACAGCTTTAAAATTCCTCTCAGCTTCACTACATTTTTAGACAGGTTTCTTTCTGACTATAGGCCCCTGACTTCCCTTTGCTTAGAGCATTTACTTCAGAAAATTTGCAATTGTAAATTCTTTCTCTGCCCTTTTGAGATGTAAATCTTCTCCCATCCTCCTGCCAGATTTAATACCTAGGAATGTCTTTCTCAAGGACCTAGGAGTCATCCTTTTTGAAATGTAATCATTAAGAAAGATGGCATGTTATATGCCAGTCTTTGTGGGGGGATAGGAGCCTAACTTTGATAAGTGCCAATTAGCAAACACAGATGGCCTAATATCATTGACCAACCCCTCTCTTAATGCCCTCCAAAAATTTTCCTCCAACTCACCTCAAGCTTAGAAAATCTCTTGCCTTTTGTTTCAAGGGAGTTGAATTTAATCTCTCCCCCTTACTACAATAGTCTTAATAAATAAATAAAGTCCTCCTTGCCTATTTAACTCTGTCCAGTGCAGTTTTTCTTTGACAGAGGTCTTTCAAAATCATCTTGCAATGTATATTTACAATTTAACTTCAATCATGCTAAGTTAAGGTGTATGATGTGCTCTGAGAACAATTAAGCATTTATGAATGGCCTTTGGGGTAGCTTAAATATTGTGGGTATGGAAAAAGCATCTGCGTTAAATTGATGTGTAATAACTCATTTGGTATGCATGATCATAAAATATATACTTACTATTTGGATATAAATATTCTTATTTTCTCTGGCAAAGGAGAAGAGCTTGACAAAAATATTAAATTATACTTGGTAGGACTCTTTAATTCCCAGCTTCATTTTTTCAGAATTCATTGTGATTTGCTTCTTGATTGTCATCCTACATTTCAATAACTTTGTTGTTATCTCTGTACCTAAGAAATAGCTTTTGAACTTGATTTGATTTCAGTATAAATTTTCCTTTCGTTGTTGTCTTGGAATTTCTTCTTTTGTTTATCTATTTAATCTAGTCAATTTTCATATTTACCACGAATGATTTTATTTTTCCTGTCAATGACTAGTGTTTCACATGCTAATAGATTTCATTTATTTGTCAGGTATTGGAGATATAAAGATGATTAAGAAACAATTTCTGTCCTGAAATGTCATAAAGTCTAGTGGGAAGAGAGGTCAGTAGACAGACATTAATAGTGAATTATAGTAGATTTATAGGAGTTATTTTATACTAACTATAGAAAAGCATGCAATGGACAAATAATTCTAATCCAGCCTTGATATTGATAATGACAGTAGTGGATGCCTGTGGATTTCTGGGAGGAAACATATCTCAAATGGGTTTCATATGATAGGAGTGTGAATAGTGAGGATAATGGCAGAAGGTATGGGATGGTTTCACTAGAAAGGTAAGCAAGAGGTATTGTGTTAGGGAGTTTGAACTATTTGGGACATGAAAGAGCTATTGAGGGATTTTGTATCTGGAAACTACTAACATAATCCTATTTCAGATTTAGAAAAAAAGTCTGGTCTTAATGTGGAGAATAGTTTGAAGGTTATACTAGAGTTTTTATAAAATTCTCAAATTACCTCCTTAATAATAATAAAATAATTTAATTTTTGAGCAAATTTATTATTGTGGCTGCTTAACACTAACATAACCTCTAGAGAAGAAAAATGATCAAACTAATAATTATAGTGTTGTCAAATAGCTGTTATGTTTATATTATTATATTGTTATTTTTAGGTAATACTCTAAAAAAATTCTAAAGATCTTCTAGCCAACTCATTTTTATAGATGAAGTCATTACGAGAAAAAAGTTAGTAACATGCCCAAAGTTACATTTATAATAACAATGCACTATATTTGCATTGATAAGCTGAATTTATCCCTCATATTGAAATCCTATTTTATTGACAAATCTCATTTCAAGTGGGATTTTATTTTTAATGAAAATTGAGAAAGATATTTTTTTCACATTGTAATACAGAAAAAAAAAAAAAAAAGAACGTTGAATCAATTAGATAATTCATAACCCAGCTCTAGAGCTTGGGCTAAGAAGGGTTGAGCCCATGAGAACATAACCCTTATATATTTTCAACAACCTTGGGGAAAGTTTTGGATTTTTCACAGTTTTTTTTTTTTTTTTAAGATTTTATTTATTTGACAGAGAGAAACACAGCCAGAGAGGGAACATAAGCAGGGGGAGTGAGAGAGGGAGAAGCAGGCCTCCCGCCCAGCAGGGAGCCCGATGTGGGACTTGATCCCGGGTCTCCGGGATCATGACCTGAGCCAAAGGCAGTCGCTCAACCAACTGAGCCACCCAGGCGCCCCTTTTCACAGTTTTGATAAAGCATTTTACTATATTCTTTCTAATCTTAAGGGTCCCTACCCCAAACTGACATCTGTCTTATAGTATTGCCTAGTTTGAACCTTTCAAGTAATGAAATGTTGACCCTTACAACAATCCTGGTATATAGTTGGGGCAATATTTTTGTTGCTTTGTAAAATAAACCTCTAACACATGCAAACAAAAAAGAGATTATTGAGTTTGTGGATCTGAGTCTAAAATTTGTGTCATTTTTCAGACTAGTACTTTAAGCTATTGTCACACTGTATTTATTGTCTCTCTCTTAAAAAAAAATTCCATTTGAGTCTACACAAAATTTAGATGCAATAATATTTGTGATTGTCTTTTATTGCATAGAAAGTACATCTATCCACATAGAAGATTATGGTTAGATATAAGCTCATAATCCATTTGAGTGCTAGTTATTTCATTTGTCTGCTTAGATCTACCCTTTACTCTGCACTGTCCTCCGTAGTCTGTGAAGCTAATCCATATGGCTTGCTTAATGGTTCTCAGGCTTACATTGGTCTTCAACAATGGGAGACACTAGCAGAAAATCAGAGGACAGGAGGAGAGTGAAGTTCAGATATATATTCTCCTGCTCTTGACTTCTCTAGATTCTGGAAACCGCTCTGCCCTTTGGGCGCTAGGGGGAGTTCAGCTCCCTAATGTTGCTATTCTAAGTGTATTACATTTTTCCTTACTCATTTTCTCAAACTCTGTATATTAAGTCTTTTCAACAGATCTAGTTTAACATACCTGTTTAGAATTGTCATTTTCTTGAACACATAAAAAATTGTATTAGTGTTAAGAATGTGTTAAGAGGAGGTAGCCTGGGTGATGCTTCAGAGGACAGTTTCAGGAATCAGCAGACTCATTTCCCACTTGGCTCTCCTCCTGCCCCTCTATGTAGGGTTGAGAACATTTCTTAACACATTTAATTCTTCAGTTATTTCTTATTTATAAATCTTATATGTCTTCACATGCAAACACACACATTATGATAATTCCGATCATATGTTGAGAACCATAAAAGTGAGCCACATGTGACTTATTATTTTTTGGTGGTCACTTTAAAATGAACAGAAGAAAGAGAAAATTAATTTTTTATCTTTGAATTTTTTATATTTGAAATTAAAATTTCAAAAGTATGTTTACTTAGTTCAATATATTCAAAATATTATTATTTCAATGTGTAATAAGTAGAAAGTTAATGAGGCCATTTTACATTTTTCAATACAAAAAAAATGTACCCCCAAATCAAATATTTTTTTGCATTCCCAATGCATTTTAGTTTGGAGTAGCAGCATTTCAAAAGTTCAAGGGCTACACAAGGCTGGAGGCTCCATTGTTAAATAGCATAGCTTTAGTAGTTCCTCCAACCTACACCTATTTAAAGAACTTAGTTCATGAATCAATCTATTTCTGTTAGCTAAAATGTGCTTATAGGATACTGAATGCCCAGCACTCACAGGCAATGTTCTTAAACATCCATGAACATCTGTTTCCATCAGTTGAATCAGATGTTTATGAAGAATCAACTGTATTCTCTTCTTTTGCAGACTTGTTTATGTGCATTATGTTTTTTGTTATAATAATTTAACTTATTTGTTTATAAGCCTATGAAATATCAGTATAAAACTAAAGTTGTTTTTGTGAAAATTAGTTTAAGTGTAGTAGGGACAATTGAAAGACTAAAGAAAAATTATCAAGAGTCAGGGGAATTTTCATTCAGGCCATTTCAAGATTGTTGTGAAGTTCCTGCTCTATTTATAGAAAATGAATCTGTATATCATAAATAATTTTATGGTTGCTTACTGAAAAAATATAGAACTATAATATATGGATATATAATAAGAAAAAAGAGATGAATATTATGTTCACAATTGTTTAAATGTTTTATGTATACAAAGGATTAAATAAAATACTTACATTTTGTCTGTGTTTTTGATTCTTCATTACAACCAATATTTTTGACTAACTGGCCATATTTCTTCTACTGAAAGCCCCATGAGGGTAGGTGTCACATTTGTTTTGCTTGCCACTATATTCTCACTGCTAGAGTGTGGGTTGACTCAAAGTAGATGCTCAACAAATGTCTGTTGACAGATTGACTGACTCACTCTTTCCATATGGCACCTCCCACCATGCAAGCCTGTTGTTTTTCAGTTTATAGTTTGCTGTCACATTTTTAAAAACACAATTTTTTTTTTTATTTACAACAGACATAATTCTCTGGCTTCCCCCCCCTCCCCCCAAGCAGACCATCATCCAGCAGAAGAAAACTCACACAGAATTTAACTCAGTAAATTTAGACTTGATATTCTATTAGAACAATACTTTGCTGCAGAAAATAGAAGAGAGTAAATAAAATCAAGTCTATCTCATCCTGAGAAGGTAAAAAAAAACAAAAAACAAAAAACAAAAACCTTGGTTTTCATATGCTTCTGGGGAGCCATGAGTATATATCCAATGAGCCTCATCTGGGCTCACAATCTGGTCAACAAAACACCTAAATTTATCTTTTTCCCACAAGCCATTCTTATTAACAGTGACTATGGTTATAAACATAAATCAATTTGGAAAATCCCCTGAAATTAGATATTCAAATGGTAAGGCATCAGTTGCTAAGATTACTCTCCCACCCCTATACTGATGGTGAAGATTTAGTCACAATGTAGCTAAAGAGGTAGAAAATCATTTAGAAATAGGATCCAGCCTAAAGGACTTAATAATATACTTACTTTTTCACAGTTTCTCAAACATATCATGTTAATGTAAACTTTTTATTAAAGTATTACATAAAGATGTATACATCACAGGTGTACAGCTTGATGAATTTTCACAAACTGGGTGCATTGTAAACAGCACCCAGATCAAGATACAGAATATTACCAGTAGCCCAGAAGTCCCATGTGTCTTCCTTCAGTTATCTCTTCCTGAAGAGTAGTTACTATCCTGATTAGTGATTACTGTAAATTACTTTCATTTATATGTGAACTTAATACAAATGGAATAAATCAGTATGTACTCTGTTGTGTTTGGCCTCTTTCACTCAATAGTTTTTTGTTGGTACAAACTTCCAGTTATAAAATTAATGTCATGGAGATATAACGTACAGCATAGAGACCACAGTTAATAATACTCTATTGCATATTTGCAAGTAGCTAAGAGAATGGATCCTGAAAGTTCTCATAACAAAATGGAAAAACATTCATCACTATGTATGGTGATGGATGCTAACTGGAGTTATTATAGTAATCATTTTGCAATATATACAAATATCAAATCACTGATATTGAAACTAATATAATGTTTTGTCAGTTATACCTCAATTAGAAACAAAAAAGGGTTAAAAAACTTCACTAGCTTCGTAGTGCCAAGCAGACCCCTCCCAGTCAGTGAAATCATTCAAAATCTGGCTTTCTACAGACCGCCTTTGGTTTATGGTTTTCTATTGTACAAATATGCCACAATTTTAAATCCATTCCACTATTGATGGATATCTGGATTGTTTTCAGGTTTTAGTTATTATGAACAGCACGGCTCTAAACATTCTTATGCAAGTCTTTCATAACATAAAAACACCTGTCCACTGAATATAAACCTAAGAGTGTGCAGATGTTAAGCTGTAATAAATACAGAAATGTATCTTTTGTGGAATGAGTTTTAAAAAAAAAAGGAAAAGGAGATTTTTGGATATTTGAAATTTCAACTGGTTGGTTATATATTTGTTAATCTTTATGTAGTTTCCTTTGAAAATTTCTTCTCTTGAAATGGGAAAAATATATTAGCTTATAAACAGTTATCATCTATTATTTTAGTTTTTCTGTTTGTTTTTGTGCTTTTAATGTTTTCAATTATCCACAATTGTAGTGACATATTTACTTGTAAAAATTCTAGTTAATAGTAGGAATATGTTATATTCATAAGTATTATTTGTTTTCTAAGTATCAAACTTATCATTCCTGTGGAAATATAATCAGAAATGATATTTTTTCTGTTTGCATATATGAAGTAAAATATACCATTTTGTAAAATTTATATTATACTGTTTAGAAATGGAATTTTTCTCTTATGAAAATGCCATGAATTATTTATTCAGCTTTGTTTCTCTGTATATATAGAATTTTACTCTCAACAATGTTTAAATATTTATATAAAATGCTGTATAAATAAAAGAGGAGAAAATATTTCCAAACTCATTTTACAAGGCATTGTAACATTACCTTGATACCAAAACCAGGCAAAGACACTATTAAAAAAAGTAAATTACAGGACAATATCTCTGATGGATATAGATGTGAAAATCCTCAAGAGAAATGTTAACAAATAAATTCAACAATATGTTAAATGAATAATAAATCATAATTAAATGGGGTTTATTCCAGGAATGCAAAGATGGTTAAACCTCTACAAATCAATCTACATACCAAATGTAATGCATCATATTTAAAAAATGAAGGATAAAAGTCATATGATCATCTCCATAGATGTGGGAAAAAGCATTTAACAATATTCAACTTCCATTCATGATAAAAAAAAAAAAAAAAAACTACCAACAAAGTGGACTAGAAGGATCACACTTCAACATAATAAAAGCCACATATGATAAGCTCACAGCTAACATCATACTCAATGTTGAAAGCTGAAAGCTTTTCTTCTAAGATTAAGAACAACACAAGTGTGCCTGCTTGTGCCACTTTTCTTCAGTGTGGTACTGGAAGTATGAGCCATAGCAGTTAGGTAAGAAAAAGAAATAAAAGTTATCCAAATTAGAAACAATCATTCTAAAATTCCTAATATTTCCTAGGATATAAGTGATGCTGAAGCTTCCAAGTTGCAGTCTATCTTTCAGAGGAAAAAGCATCAAATGACTACTCCAAATTTCTTTGCCCGCATTCTTCCCCTACAGTTTTCTACATATTCCGGGTTTGCTCACACTAAATGCTTCCAGGACAAGAATCGTATTTTATATCTTTTTATATTTACAGACATTAACATAGCCCTTGAAACAATGACAAACATGACAAAACTGAATTAAAATTTTTCTCTCTTCTTTCTAAGCTTAGTCATCAAGATTATCTACTTGTCAAATCGAGTCAACTGGTTTCTTTGAGTTTGCTGACAACTTCTTTCCTTGAAACTAATTTCTTACAGTGGTTTTCACTGTTCCATTTCTTGCATTAATTGTATACTTCTCTGTGTCTAAAACTGTATATTGCATTACTCTGCTACCACACCCCCTTTGTTCAAATATTTTCTAGTAACTTATCCTTAGATCTCTCACTCCTTATGCTTTGCTATGTGGCATCAACTATTATTTCTCAAAAACTATATAATCTAATTCAGTCCTCTTTCCTGAGAAATGCATTTAGACTCCATTTTTCCAATTGCCTACATAATTACCTGCATAACCCACCTCTGTTTCAAATTCAATTTAGTACCATTTTTGTTGTTGTTATTGTAAACTAGATTTTCCTCTGGAATTTTTTGCCTAATGGCACCCATGTTGCTTATGTTAGAAAATTGTAAATTGTTTTAAATATTTATTAATGCATTCTCCCTACTTTATCTATATTTAAACACCAAAAGAATCATAAACCATACCCTTCTCTTTCCCCCCTTTTTATTGCTAATATATTTCATGCACACATCATTTTTTCCCATGTACTGTTCTAATTATATTTTTACTGCTCTGAGACTCCAACTTCTAGTTGCTTAAATTCATCCTCTGCATGTCGTGCTTTCCTAATAAGCAAGTAGGATTGTGTACTTAACAAACATGGCTCATGCACATACATATTATTCTGTTTAATTAGTATGTAAAAGTGACTGGAACATGCTGTCTGTGTCCTCAAGAAACCCACACTTACTGGAGACACAGTTGTAAATAATTCTTAGACTATTATGAGCTGATATAAGTACTGTGGAGAATTAAAAGAAGTACTCATTTTCTCAACCAATTATTTATTGATAAAGTCTTCTGGGTATTGTTATAAGCACTTGGATACAGAACTGACCCGGACAGAAGATTTCTGTGCTCATGAGTTTTATCTTTAATGAAGAGAATGGAAGGGTCAAGGAAGTCTTCATGGGGAGATGACATAAGAAGTGGGACTTAAAATCACTATTTCTGATGGCTTAAATACTCTTATTTTGATAAAAGATGCAAAGATGACTGTGAAGCATATGGTTAGAAATCACTGACACTGTTTCCTGTTGCTTAACATAACATAATAAAAGAAAGAGAGAAAGAAGAAGGAAGGAAGGAAGGATGGAAGGAAGGAAGGATGGAAGGAAGGAAGGAAGGAAGGAAGGAAGGAAGGAAGGAAGAAAGAAAGAAAGAAAGAAAGAAAGAAAGAAAGAAAGAAAGAAAGAAAGAAAGAAAGAAAGAAAGAAAGAAAGTCATATTTTAGGTAGAATTTTAAGGATGAGTAGTTTTACTTGGGTGTGAGGAAGTGGGAGGGGGATGAATATCAAATGCTATTCATTAGAGGGAGTGGCTTTAGGGAGATGGAATGTTCAAGGAATTGCAGCAAGGTCTGTCTCCTCAACAGATTTAATGTCATTAAGTGCAGATTGCAGGGACAAACTATTTTCATTTACATGGTCTCAGAACATGCCAAAATGCCTGATATAGAGTAGGATCTTAATGTGTATTTGTTAACTAAACTAATTTACATAACAACAAACCAAAATCTGTCCTTCAGTAATAGGAGCTTGAACTATGATTTGATATATCAAATATTTTAAAAATATTTTATCAATTTTTTATTTTCTTAAAAATATTTTATCAATTTTTTATTTTCAGAGCCACTGTTAGGAAGTGCTGAGAAATGTTTATAGTTTAGGAAACTATAACTACTCCCTGAACATCTGTCTCCAGAAAACAATGGAAATAGATGGAACAGCCCCTAGGTCTTACCTCAGCTATTCCCTTAGGATACCTGGATTTCTAAGGCACTCAGCACCTGAGGAATTATTGTGTTGTCTATTTCATCTGAAAATATTTGCACTGTGTCTGAGGCCTTCAATTCTAAATGCATATGTAAACAGTAGGAATTTCAGAAGGTGTTTGATCCAGCAAAAGTTTATTCTGTCTCATAGGTGACTGTTTTCTTGATCGCCCACAATAAAGTCAAGCATGCAAGGCCTAATAGGTTTGTTCATACTTTAGGTTCTAGTGAGATAGTAGTGTGAGGTAAAAGGAATGTCTCAAACAGGTATGCTTTCAACTTTTTATTCCAGCACTTGACATTAACTGACTCTAACAATTTGCTTAATGTCTGTGGTTCTCAGAGAACATGCATGTAAGATATAGTTAAAATACTAAGCACAGGGGCGCCTGGGTGGCTCAGTCATTAAGCATCTGCCTTCAGCTCAGGTCATGATCCCGGAGTCCCGGGATCAAGCTCCACATCGGGCTTTCTCCTCAGTGGGAAGCCTGCTTCTCCCTCTCTCATTGCCCTGCTTGTGTTCTCTCTCTCTCTCGCTGTGTTTCTCTCTGTCATAAAATAAATAAAATCTTGAAAAAAATATTTTTAAATACTAAGCACTTCTGGGAAATAAATCATATAACTAAAATCAGCACAGTTCTTTGTACATATTACAGACTCAGGGAGTCATTTCCATTTCTCTACTCTGATTCTCCTGTTATGCCTATTTTGGGACTTACATGATTGAAACTCTAGGAATTAGGGACAGAAAAATATCCCTAATATTCAAATCATGCTAATTTTATTTCATTATACAAGATAAATAATGCTTAGTTAGGTACTTCAAAGGGTCATAAGAAAAATAATCTTTCTCTTGTTGAGCACCTTCACTTTATTGTCTCTCAGCTATCACTTAAGATCTCTATGCTCAACTGTTCGTTTTGAGCATAAATTGAGGGTTGTTGTGAAAATATACCTGGTTTGTACTTATTTTTCTCTCAGGGAAAATAAGGGAGTCTAAAAATAATATTCACACAAGGTGATCAGGCAATAGACCAGAATTTTCTTCTCTGCAAATTATAGTGTAAGTTAAATTCCATTATATTTCTATTTCAATAGCAATATCTTTGAACTCTGACTGGTATGTCCCAGTTTGTCCTCCATGTCTTTACTATCCATCTTTTGTGACATGATTCTCTATGGAACTTTTTGTAGAAATTGCTTAGATTCCCTTTTATTAGCTCCTTTGGGACCCTTTGCTACTTGACTGTCCTACTGAAAATATCTATTTCTTCAAAGGTCTATTTCTTCAAAGTAACAATTAAATAATTATCTTGTCTTCTTAAACCCTGCCTCTTGCTGTCCCTTGCTTTATGAACAGTTGCTTTGTTTGACTATACTTTTCCTGCATTATTTTTATAGAATTAATCCTTTGGAGAACAGTATGGAATTTCATCAAGATGTTAAAAATAGAACTATTCTACGGCCCAGCAATTGCACTAGTAGGTACTTACCCCAAAGATAAAGATGTAGTGAAAAGAAGGGGCAAATGTATCCCAATGTTCATAGCAGCAATATCCACAGTAGCCAAACTATGTAGCGAGCCAAGATGTCCTTCAACAGACAGTTGAAAGTTAAACTTATCTCCTAACCATTTCAAGATATCCATATCGAATGCAAATTCAAGTAATATCTCACTATTTTTAAGTTTAAGTGATTTAATTTATAACTTCAGTGTGAATATCTGTTCTATGGATACTAACAGCCTATTCTACCATTGCTTTAATTATCTTATATTAATAATTGGTTGCAAGCTATTTGAAGCATTATTAGCTCAATCAAATCAGTGTTGGATTTTCATATATTTCTAGAGTGGGAAGAAAATTAATCACCTCTGCTGAACTGTGACAAAATTGCATCTATCACAAATTTGCATTATTCTGAGATGAATTAATGGGAAAATTAATTTTTAACTGTATAGATTATATTTTATTACTGCAATATTTTCCCTTTTTCAAAAAGAAATGTTATATGCAAAATATAAAAACAAAAGGCATAAAGCATAAACATAGAGCTCAATAATATATTACAAAATAAAAACCCAAGTAACAACCATCTGGTCCAAAAAGAGAACATTACTGCATCTCAAAAGCCATGTTCATGCTCTTCACAATCACTACTCACTTCCTTTCTTAAGGTGATCGCTATCTTGACCTTGAGTCTATGGTGCAACTTGTATGTCTTTGTTCTTTTTGTAAATGGAATAACTCTGTAAGTGCACTTTTATGTCTGATTTTTTTGGTTCAGCATTGTTTCATCCACATTGTTACATGTAGCAACAATTGATTTTCATTTACTTATAATGTTTTACTCTATAAATAAACCACAATTTAATTCTCTAATCTATGACTGGTGGGGATTTTGTTTCTAATTTTAGCAATTACATATATAGCTGTCATAAACATTCCTGTGCATGTCTCTGGAAAGTTGCATTTATAATAAGTGATCATATTATCACTACATATCTATAATTTTGATAGGTGATTCCAAAGAATTTTCTAGAATAGTAATTTAGACTAAGCAAGGTATGAGAGTTCTAGTTATCTGACATCATTGCCAACAAAGTAAGCCCTATATATCTATCAGTGAATTGCTTTTTGGACTCCTATTTAATCTGCAGAAACTTGATTTTCATATAATCCAATTTATTGATCTTTTCCTTTTTGAATATGTCCTATTGAAGAAATTGTATAGGTCTTTTTTTTAAGGTATTCTCTTATATTATCTTTTCAAGATCCAAAGCCTTCAAAACAGAAGGCGAATGGAAAGAGGTACAACAAATACATATATAAACACAAAGAAGTAGCATAAATTAGAATTTGTATTTTGAACTCACCTTTAATTATCATTTATTCAAAGACATTGATCTTGGCCCACTTCCCAACCAATGCATGTCTTTGAAAATTACCTGTTTTATTTTATTTTTATTTTTTTTTACAGATTTTCTTTATTTGACAGAGAGAAACACAGCCAGAGAGGGAACACAAGCAGAGAGACTGAGAGAGGGAGAAGCAGGCTTCCCGCAGAGCAGGGAGCCTGATGTGGGGCTCCATCCCGGGTCTCCAGGATCATGACCTGAGCTGAAGGCAGTTGCTTAACCAACTGAGCCACCCAGGTGCCACCTGAAAATTACCTGTTTTACTGGGAATTTCTGTTTACTGGGAATAGACTGGATAGTTGGTAGGCAATGCTTCTATCTGAGAAGTTAATAATGATTTTATGCTGAAAATTTTCTCTGGATTGCAGTTCAAAAGAAAAAAATAAAAGAGCATCCAGTCTTAGGAAACAGGAGTACCACAAACTAGGTGATAGTACCGGGCTGGATGCCAGTTTCAGTAGGCAATATAATGGGCTGAAAAATTAATTGAACAAATTGTTAAAATTATCTTTGTAAACCTACACTGTGAAGTAAAAAGACACACTTCTATCTCCACTATCAATCTAGTTTTGAGATAATAATAATAAGGAAAGTTCATTTTCCTCTTGGCTCTGTGTTTTTTTTTTTTTTGATGAAAAAAGTGAAAAGTGACTCCTCTGTTGTTATTAAAATGAGATATGGCCCTTCCCACAGTCATTTTCAGTCTCCTGTTATTCCTGGCTGAAAGCCCTAAAGCTATATAAAGTCCACATTTTTTTTTTGAGAGTTTCAACATTATTTCTTAAATATGTCTTTTTGTCATATATCTGAAAATTTCAACCACTGTCTTAATTATTGTTGTGGTGTAGTAAATATAATGTCTAATCTATTTTCACTACTACTCCTACCTAAATAATCCTCCCTTCATATACAAAAAGGAGGACATAATAGGGCCAATTTGCATAATGCTTTAATGTAGTCATGCTGAGCAACATGATTCACAGATAATCAACTTTGTTAAAGATAATGGTGCACCAATTTATAATACAGTGCTGTGTTACATTGTTCGAGGGATGGGGAGAAAAGCAGATGTTTCCAGGGAATTTAGAGTGGTTTAAGCAACAAAACAAGAGAAATAATAATTGTTATAGCAGTGTTTAAAAACAATTTTAAGAGGAAATATTTCTTCAGACAAAATGTAACACAAAGATCTAAAACACAAAGTCAGTAAAGTGTCCTGGACATGCTTGCTTACTCTCCATACCGTGGCCATTTTCAGTGGCCTCTGAAGTATTTTCGTGAACTTTTAGCTGTTATCAATACAGTTTGATAACCACTGAATCACTTATAAAAATGATGTCATTGTGGGATAAGATCATAAGTAGACACAGCCTCTACTTAGAAAAAAAAAGTCTCCAATACCATCAGAGAGAAATAGAAAATGTGAATGGGGTGGAAAAAGTCAGAACACTCTAGGCTCTTTAGCAGATGATTATCATATGAAGTGGGATGAATCTGCTAAGCCATCTGAACCCCAGTTTTCAATAGATACAATTAAGGGTATAACATGTATGTCAAAGGGATGCCAGGACAGAAACTGCATAATGTACGTAAATGCTTTGTTTAAAAAAAAAACTCAGGATGCCTGGGCGGCTCAGTCGTTAAGCAGCTGCCTTCGGCTCAGGTCATGATCCCAGAGTCCAGGGATCTAGCCCCACCATGGGCTCCCTGCTCGGCGGGAAGCCTGTTCTCCTTCTCTCACTCCCCCTGCTTATGTTTCCTCTCTAGCTGTGTTTTGCTCTGTCAAATAAATAAAATCTTAAAAACAACAACAACAAAAACTCCAAAAACGTAACAAATATAAGGCAACATTTTACTAAGTATTGGAAAACTATTTGCTTAACATGCTATCTCTGATCCCATGGCCTCTAATATCTCCTATTAGGCCACTGATTGAATATCCCCTTTCTGTAAAGAACCAGATAATAAATAATTTTAGGTTTTGATGGTCATATCATCTCTGTTAGCCACAGGTACTCAACTGATCATGTTATAACACAAAAAACAATACACAATATCTAAACAAAGTAGGTGTAACTATGTTGCAATAAAATATTATCTACAAAAACAAGCTGTTGACTGAATTTGCCCCGGGAACCATGGTTTGTCAGCCTCTACACTAGATCCTTTCAACTCAAAGTGTGGTCCGCACACCAGCATCGGCAACATTCTGAGGGAGTAGGACAGGATACATAGATGGTGGGCCCAGAGCAAAATTAAAATGTAGGGCCTTCTGTTCATAAATTACTAAGAATGAAAAAATTACTAAGGGCAGAGTATTAAATCAAGTGTAAGGCCTTCGTGTAACTGCATAGGTCCCACCCACCTGTGAATCCAGCCTGGCCTTAAAGTTTGGAAAAACGCAGAACCTCAGGCCCTGCCCTTGGCTTAGACCGAATCACAATCTGCACATCAACAAGATCCTTAGATGATTCTTTATGTACACAGATTTTGAGAAGTACTGATAGACTAAAATGATTTTAGTACTATATTTCCTGCTAGAAATCATCTAATAAAGTCTAAGTAATTACTTTTCTCTATGAAGAAGCTATTTTGAAACTGGTAGAAAACTGTTAACAAAATAATTGAAAAATTAACATAGTCAACAAATATTCTCCTGTATTCTCTAAGTAATGTCCCAATCAAATGATATGCAATTTATCCTCAGTTTCTTCTGGCACTCTCGCTGCATCTAACTGGTTGCTGAGTGCTGATCACTCTATCAGAGAATTTTCTTATTCTGCAGCACCTCTCAGTAGAGTGCAGTAGGTAAGAATGTTGATTCTCGAGCTCAGCATCCTGGGATTGTATGCTGGCCACACCTCTTACCAGCTGTTTGGACTTGGACAGGTTACTAATTTATCTATCTTTTCCAATTCTGTCTCTTCTGTTAAGTAGAGAGGATAATCACTCATAGCATTATTATGAGGATTAAATGAGTTTTTATATGTAAACAATTAGTGTCTGACACATAATAAATATTTATACGTATTAGATAATATTATTATCTATCAATTACCATCACCTTTAATTCTTTTGGCTCTCATCATCAGTCTTCTGAGCTCCTGCCATATTACCTGTTCCCAGCATCACATGGTAATTTGGATTAGCTGCACAGAGTTTAGGGAGCAAAATTAGCCATGATGTTGTAGTATAAGAACAACAAGAAGGATTTTTTTGTGACCATACTATAATGGGAGCCAGGTAATTGTTCCAAGGATAAAATCAACACATAAAAAACAATTCCAAGAAATCAAGTATAATAAATTCAAGCAGTCTTTGAGATCCAAGGAGGTTTAAACTGGGAATCAAAAATTACAGCCTTTGGCTAAATCTAGCTGACTTCTTGTTTTTATAAATAAAGTTTTAATGGAAAACGATCAGGATCATTTCTTTTTCTTATTGTCAGTGGCTACCATTGAGTAGTTGAGTAGTTGTGACAAAGACCAGATAGCCCACAAAACCTAAAATGTTTAGCATCTGGCCCTTTACAGAAATAAACAAACAGAGGTACTGGCTCCTGAGTATTATGGATGCAAGACAGAATTGGTGGGATTTTCAGGCAGAACTTGATCATTGAAAGAACCTTTAAAATAGGACTGATGAGAGTAAAGTCTGAAAGAAATGCAAGTCATATATATGGCTGGGAATTAGGCCCTGGAATGGGAGAGGTCACTAAGCCAGGATATTCAAGGAGTTTGCTATTTGTCTTCATTGCTCAGTCATTTGAAGATTCAACCCTCTTCAAAGAAAGAGCTAAAACAACTTCTAAAACACAATTTCTACTGAGGTGAAGGCTATGATCAGTCTGAATGAATTCTCTTGATTCTGGGGACGTGTAGGGAATTTGGCAGAAAACTTGGTGATTAATACAATGATAAAGGTACATCAATTATCCTAAATCTAATCATGTCACTTCCTTTGATACCACCATTTTATAAGGTAAAAATTCTTTGACATGGCATATAAATTCTTCTTTTGAAAGTCTTACAAACTCAGGATTCCAGAGACACCATTTCACACTTGGCTTTGAATATGAAAAATATCTAGTTTTGAATCCAGCTTTTGCAGATGTTTTTCTATAACCTAAATATCCTTCCCTTGCCCTTCACCATAAAGCAGGTTGCAATTCATCCTATAAATAGCCAGCTCAAATACCATCTGTTCTGGAAATCCTTTCACTAGTACTGCAGGCATAATTAGTTATTCCTTTCACTGTAAGTGGAGAAGATCATGTTATAACCCAGGAAGTTAGTGGACACATAAAGCAGAAGCCAACATAGCAGCAGGGTTCCATCTATGAATGATGTCTTCCACATGTAGCAAGCCAAAGTAACAGACTCCTCCCTTCCTTTTTATAGGAACAAAAAGCAGACACCCACTACTCCTGGACTTCATCCCAAGAGTAACACCATAATAGGATAAGCTCATATGATAGCTGTTCTTCCTTGAGTGGAAATGTTCAACAAGCAGGTACTTTCCAGAATGTGTTAACAGATAAAACCACCTGGCAGTCTTTGCAGGGGTATTGTAAGTTAGTAGATACTGCCCCTCTCAGAATAATATGGAGAAATGCCATTCTGTGAAATAGTTAACAAGAAAGAGGAAAATAATCAAATTTGAAGGAGTTTACTTATCACAATAAAATATATAGAAGTCCAAGGTTTCTGTCTTCCGTGGTAACCAGTGAGGACATTTCACTCTTGTAAATGGGGTTTCTGATTCATATCAAGGGTAAACTACTGGTCTATGTCCCTGGATAATGTAATCACCAGAAAAAGCAGCATGATTTTTTTTTTCCACATGCAGAACCTTTATATCACAATCTTTCCTTGTTTCTGTTTTGTTCCATCTCTTTGGTTGGATTTCTTCTTGGCTCTTTGCTCTTACTTAGTTGTGTAGTAAAAGGAACAAATTCTTTCTTTCTTTTTCTTTCTTTATCTCTCTCTCTCTCCTTTTAATTGGGAAGAGACTTCCATTTGGAAACATCTTTGGCTGGAAGAATTGTTCCTCATTCTTTCAGCTCTTTTACCATATGTTAAAGTCAAAATGAATCCAAGATGGAGACCCAGAAAATCATGAACATGGAAGAGGGAATTTAAGGACTTTTTTCTGGTAAGTATAGGAAGACGTCTCATAAGTAACATGGATAACAGAAAATTTTTCCAATTGTGAGATGGAAGATCTCAGTTAAAAATAAGTAGGGCTCATTTGCCTAGTCAGTCTCTTTCTAGTCGTTAGCTTATGAACCTGAAACAATAGTTGATGTCTGATGGAGAATTAAAGTTCATATATATTAATTGGACTTAAATTACCTATGGATAACAAACTTGATAATATAACAGACAAGACTGACACAAGGAACATCCCTATGAAACTATATGGCCACATTTACGAATTTGCAGTAAATTCATATGCATATGCAAACAAATTACATATGCCTTGGAAAGAACAGATCATTTGAAAATTACCTGTGAACATATTTTAAATTCCTTTGAAATTTTAATAGTTGCAAATGTATAGCTTTACAGACATATTACCAGTCCATATCTACCTCTACATGCACACAAATATACATATGACAATGAATAAATGACTAAAACTTTCAACTCAAAAAGTTAGAAAAAAACAAATAAAATTAGGCAAGTAGATTGAAGAGCATAAATATAATTGTGAGCAGAGTTTTCGAAGATTTAGTGGGGATGAGGGTAGATGGAAACTCTAAAGTCTAATCATGTAGTTTAGAAACAACAAATGAGGTATGACTACATATATACAAAGAGATGATATACAAGATGAAAGTTGGCTGCACAAATTCAAATATATCAATGAAGTGGAAAAGTTTATGAGTTAACATCTAATAATCCAAGAAGGATAAACTACAACAAACAAATAAATATGTAACAAACGGTAAATATTATTAAAGAAATGCCTCCACAAAAGCCATTGCATGCCAATGATTTTAAAGTGATTTTTAAAAATTTCCCTAATAACAAATAATTCCTCTTCTAGGGAAATATTCTAAGGAAAGGAGACATATCTGAGAAATGCAGATGAATATTCACAAGACATACAATGAAGTGTTATCTATTATAGATAATTTGGAAATCTTAGCATATATTACATATATATTACATATGTATATTGTAAATCAAGTCCAAACAAGGGCTACAGATCAGCCTTAATTCTTTTTCTCATACTTGACATGCAATCCATCAGGAAGTCATACTGGCTCTACCTTCAAAATATATCCCAAATAACCAAACCATCTATATCTTACCACTTAAAACACTGAGCCACCATCTTCTCTTGCCTGAATTCTGAAGTAGCTTCTCTACCTGTTTTCCCTGATTGCATTTTTGACCCTCTACTCCAGAAATTGCTTTCCGTAGGGTAACTAGAGAAATCCTGTCGAAATATGTATCTAAGCCATCTCATTTGTATGATCAAAATAGTTCAATTACTCCCCTATAAACTCAAAGTAAAATTCAAGAACCACTATAAGTTATAAGATCTTGGTCCCTGCTGCTTCTTATTTAATCACTATCAGATCTCCTTACGAATTAGGTTTCTCCAGCCCTTTTGACTCCTTGATGCTTCTTGAGCCAGCTAAATGAGTGCCTCAAGACTTAACTTTGCATTTGCTTTCCCATCTGCCTGGAACTCTTTACCCTCAAATAGCCAAACTTTACTTCTCACTTCTTTCTACCCTCTCCTCAAACATTATCACCACAACAAAAAAGCATCCCTGACAAACCTGCTGGAAATACAGAAAAATCCATCATTTTCTATCCTTTATCTGACTTTACTTCTTCATAATGCTTATATTAAATTATACATTTATTAATTATTAAATTATACATTTATTAACTAATATTAAATCATACCTTTATTAACTAATATTAAACTATACATTTATTAACTAATTAATTAATGTAATGTAATTAATCATTTATTAACTAATTATCTCCTCCCACTAGAAAATAAATTCTATTAGAGCAGAGGTTTGTTTGTTTGTTTTGTCCTTGTATTCAGTGTTTAGAAGAGTCCACGGGAATAGAAGAAGAAGAAGAAGAAGAAGAAGAAGAAGAAGAAGAAGAAGAAGAAGAAGAAGAAAGAGGAGGAGGAAGAGAAAAGAAGAAGAAGGAAAAGAAGCAACAGCAGCAGGAGCAAGGAGGAGGAGGAGGAGATGATGATGAACATGGTAATGAAGAGGAAGTTGAAGAAAAAGCTCTAGTAAAAAAAAAAACTCTATATGAGATACTCCAGCCAAAAATGCAAACCAGAATGAAAGAGACTCAAAATCATCAACACAAAGATCAAAATGTCCCCAATCCTTCAAAGAACAGGAAAAAATTCTTAAAACACCCAAAAGACTTAGTTCTGTAGAGGACATTAAAGCAAAAATGCAAGTAAGTATAGAAAAAAGGTGGTTTTCTTTCCAGAGTGGAGGCCAAGTTCATCAATTATGTGAAGAATTGCTTCCAGATGACTGACCAGGAGGTTATTCAAGATCTCTAGCAGTGGGGGAACTTCTTTAAGAAAATAGCTTAAACAGTTTGTTAACATTTTCCATCATTTCATTTCTGTAACATTTCATTTCTGTAACAGTTGATAGCTGGACATCCTTTTTATAACCCAGAATGAGAATTTTCCCTACCATGTCTGATAAATGTTGTCTAGGTTCCAATGCCAAGAATGTGTTGTCCAAAATGCCTGTTTAGTTTTTAAAGCTGGAAGTCCACCATTTGCTTGGTTTTGAGTATGTATGGAATGCGGTGATAGGACATAGTAGTAGTGATAATCAGACAATGGAAATGGTGGGGATAAAAAAATACACATATAAAATAAACTCAGTATTTTAATAAAGTAACATAAAAGAGCATGGAGTGCTTAATATATGAATTTAAGTATAAAATTCAATGTACAAATTTGTACACAGAATATTGTGTCCACAGTGTGCAAATTACACATACATAGAAAAAGTAGAAGCAAATAAACTAAAAATCTGTATTAAAACTTTCTTAGAATGGTAAAACTTAAATAAAAGTATTTGTTGTTTTACCATTTACATTTTCTTTTATCTTTAAATTTTCAGTGTACTTTTTTAAATGAGAAAAAGGTATGTTTTAAGAATGGAGAACCTACCATGTGCCAGCCACTGGCTGGGACTGGAAGATATGAACCTAAATAGGTGTTCTAATTTTAACTGGGATAATATATCAAAGACCAATGATTGTAATTTCAGTCAAATATGACAAAGATCACATGAGCAATATGTGCGCTTCTTAATTTTTTCAAGTCTATTTTCCTTACTTGTAAAATAGAAATAATAATACATCTTCATCATAATCCTGTGGTAATGTTACATAAGCTAATGTAAATAAAAGATTTATCACAACAACTCGCTAATAGTAAACTCAATTAGTCATTTTTTATTGTTGTTCTTATTGGTGTAGTATAGAGGAAGTGTGATTACTTTGTGAACAATATCAGAGAACACCTCATGATGTAGTGGGCACTGGATTGAGCTTAAAAAGTAACAGTATTTGACACTACAGCAAGTAATATGGGCTAAGAACTCCTCCAAATCTCAGTGGCTCAGGATAACAAAATCTTAATTATTTATACAGTAATGGGAAGGGACTGTCTCTGGTCATCATAATCCCTCAGAGGGATCCAGATGAACAAGTCATTACTGTGAGCTTTGCTTAACCTGTGCGTCTGTGGGAGTGGTGTGCATTCAATCACTCACTATCTCCAAAATTTTCTGGGCAGAGGGATGCATTTTACTTTCATGCACATTTCAATAGCCAAACAAAGCTGCATGGCTAAGTCTAACTTCATATTGATGGCAAGCAATCCAGTGCATAAAAGTTAAAAAGCTGGAAATATTGGGTGAAAGTACTAATGATCACCATATATACATTGACAAAGAAAGATGGTAGATTTATTTCATCGTTAGGATAGTTTGGACAATGATACACTATTAGGCCCTGACTGTTTCCTTTATCTCTGGACAAAACCAAGATGAGAGCATATCATTTCTGGCAATATGGCAGAATGGATACCTCCAAATCATCCCATTCCAAAAATGCCAGAAAAAGTTGAATAATTTTTTTTAAAAAAAAGATTTTATCTATTTGACAGAGAGAAACACAGCCAGAAAGGGAACACAAGCAAGGGGAGTGAGAGAGGGAGAAGCAGGCTTCCCGTCGAGCAGGGAGCCCGATATGGGACTCGATCCTGGGTCTCCAGGAAGATGACCTGAGCCGAAGGCAGATGCCCAACCAACTGAGGCACCCAGGAACCCCAAAAGTTGAATAATTTTTAAAAGAATAGTTTAAAGTGCATGTCTGAAGCTGGCAATAAAGTCAGAGTAATCCTTAGAGGCAGAAAGCAAATAGAAAGCATAAATCCACAGTAATAAGTGAAATAAAGTCCATGGCTTCCCTGGGAAAAGTTGTATATTCCTTAATATAGAGCTTTGATTTTAATAACTTGTGTGTGCCTAGAGCCCACACAAAGTGAAAGATCAAATCAGAGATCACACATAACCTGGGATTCAAGTGTAACAATTTCAGTGAAAGAATGAACCTGGAAAAATAAATAAAACAGAAAAGTAATCATTTGCAAAGATAGAATGTTCAAAAGCTTGTCTATTTTAGCCGTGGGTTTCAGAATTCCTAACCACAAGTTGGTGCTCATGTGGTTTTGGGGTCCAAGCTCATCCTGACTCTTTAGTCTGACAACCCAGGAGAAGGAATAAAGTTGAAAGCATCTCATGAAGTTATGTGTTAGGACTACTCCAGGGGCTAAGAATGTAAACCGTAAGAAACAGATGCAAATAGTCACTGAAGGAACAAAACTTCAGTTTAGGTCACAAGGGTTCCTCATAAATATAGCTGTTTTCAAGCATAAATACTCTATAAAAATAATAATAAAGCAAACAAGGCAGTAAGACAACATAAATGATATATGCAACCAGATCAAATAAAAAAGACTTTAGACATTCCAATTACCATGTACAGAATGGAAATGAACTATTATCTATAGGATGAAAAATATGTGTCAAGTATTTTAAAAAATAGATAATCTAAAATATGGACAGGAAAAAGAGAATGCAAAATTGTTATACACAGTTTTAAAAAGTTCAAATATAATTTTAAGAAATAAAATATAGTATAATCATTAGAATATAAAGGTCTAAGATGATTTTAAAATTGTAGTAAAATGAGTTTAACATAAAACTTACCATTTTGGGGTGCCTGGGTGCCTCAGTCAATTAAGTGTCTGCCTTTGGCTCAGGTCATGATCTCAAGGTCCCAGGATAAAGCCTCACTTTGGTCTCTGCTCGGCGAGGAATCTGTTTCTCTCTCTTACTTTGCCTCTGTGCTTTCTCTCTCTCTCTCTCTCTCTCTCTCTCTCTCTCTCTCTCTCTCTATCTCAAGTAAGTAAGAAAGTAAGTAAGTAAATAAGTAAATAAATAAGTAAATAAATAAATAAATAAATAAGAATTATTATTTTTTAAGAACCGTTTTAACCAACTTAAAGTGTACCATCCAGTGACATTTACAGTGCTGTGCAAACATCACCACTAACTACTTCTGATGTCTTATTTGTTCAACATCCCCAAAATAAACCTTTTTTTTTTAAGATTTTATTTATTTATTTGACAGAGAGAGAGATCACAAGTAGGCAGAGACAGGCCGAGAGAGTGGAGGAAGCAGGCTCCCTGCTGAGCAGAGTGCCCAATGCGGGCCTGGATCCCAGGACTCTGAGATCATGACCTGAGCTAAAGGCAGAGGCTTTTACCCAATGAGCCACCCAGGCGCCCAAACCTTGTACCCATTAAGCTCAAAAGTGTTCATTCCTTTTCTATTTTTATTTTTAATAGGAATTTGGGAAGGATTGGTATTAATTTTTCTTTAGATATTTAGTAGAATTGACTACTGAATCATCTGGTTATGGATTTTTCTTTCTGAAAAGGTGTTTGATAATTGATTCAGTGTCCTGTTATAGTTCTATTCAGATTTTTTATTTCTTCTTGAGTCAACTTTGTGAATTTGCATGCTTCAAAATATTTGTGCATTTTATCTGTGGTATAGTATTCTCTTAGAATCCTTGATATTTTGTAAGATTTATAATAATGTGTCAACTTTCATTTCTGAATAAGTAATTTTAGTCTTTGCTCTTTTTTCTTCATCAACCTGGAAACAGATTTCTCAGTTTTGGTAATCTTTTATGAGAACAAATTTTTGTTTTCAGTGATTTTTTTGCTATATTTCTAATCTCTACTTCATTTTCATCACTCTAATCTTTATTTCTTTCCTTTTTCTAGCTTTGAATTTTGCTTGCATTCTGTCTTTACTGGCTTCAAATTATTTTCTAATTTCACTTGAGATTATTTTTGGCCTATTGATTGTTAAAGAGCATGTTATTTAATTTCCACATATTTGTGGATTTTCCAGTTTTCCTGTGATCATCAGAAAATCAGACTTTATTGAGACTTATTCTATGGCCTACCATGTGGCTGAGTCTGGAGAATGTTTCCTGTGCACTGGAGAAAAATGTGTATTCTGCTATTGTTAGGTAAAATATTCTGTATATGTCTCTTAGGCCCAATTGGTCTATAGTGTTGTTCAAGGCCTCCGTTTCCATATTGATTTTCTTTCTGCTTGTTTTATCTATTCATGGAAATAGGGAATTGAAATCCCTTATTATTATTGTACTGTTGCTTATTTCTCCCAACAATTCTGTAAATATTTGCTTCATATATTTGGGAGCTCGATGATACATGTATCTTATTATATTTTTCTACTCTGTTGATACTACTATTATTATATAATGTCTTTCTTTGATTCCTATAATTTTTGTCTTAAAATCTGTTTTTTTTTTCTTCTTTTTTTTTCCTGATGTAAATATGGCTGCCCTTGCTTTCTTCCAGTTGCTATTTACATGCAATATCTTTTGCCTTTCTTTCACTTTCAGCCTTGGTGTGTTTTTGGATCTAAAGTGAGTCTGTTAGAAATAGCAGAACATAGTTGAATCACTTTTTAAAAAATATATTCTGCTTATATCTGCCTTTAAATTGAGAGACTAATTTACCTTCAAGATAATTACTGATAGAAAATTTACTTCTGTCATTCTATTGCATTTTCTCTATGTCGTATTTCTTTTTTGGTTCTCAGTTCTCCTATTATAGTTTTATCGTTTATTTAATTGATGTTTTGTAATGTACCACTCTGATTTCCTTCTCATTTCCTTTTATGGATTTTTTTTTTTTTGTATTTTATGAATGGTTGACCCGGGATTTCTATTTATCCCTTTAGGTTCATAACAGTAGCTTGAATTAATACCTACTAAATTTGAATAGTGTACAAAACCTCTTCCCCTATACAGATTTTTCCCTACTCCTTTATGTTGTCATTTTTGTTATATGCTTATTTTTTATGTGCCTTAGTCTTCTCTCTTTTTCTTCATCAATCTAGAAAAAGATTTTTCAGTTTTGGTAATCTTTTATAGGAACAAATTTCTGTTTTCAGTGATTTTTTTTTTTTGCTATTTTTCTAATATCTACTTCATATATTTATGAAGCCATTAATGTAGACTTGTAATTATAGTTTATAGTTGTATAGTCATCAATGTAGACTTTTAATCATAGTTTTATACATTTGTCTTCCAAGACACACATGGGAAGAAGAAGAAACAACCCTAAAAACAAAAATATCAGCTTTTGTATTTATCTATAAAGTCAATTTTACTAGAACTTTTATTTCATCAGATATTTTCAGGTTACTGTCTGATATCTTCTTATTTCAGCCTGTAGAACTCCCTTCAACATTTGTTGTAAGGCAGGTTTACTAGTGTTAGAATAGCTTAGCTTTTGTTTATCTGGGAATATCTTAAGTTTTCCTCATTTCTGTGGATGGTTTTCCTGAATATAGAATTCTCAGTTGACAGCTTTTGTTTCTGTCAGAATTTTAAATATGTCAACCCATTTCCTTCTGGTCTCCATGGTTTCTGAAAACAAATCAGCTTTGAGATGTACAATATGTTGATCTGATACTTTTATATAATATGATATGATTGCCATTGTATCATTAGTTAATACCTCTATCATATCATGTAATTTTTCTTTCTTTCTTGTGTTGGGAAAAATTAGAGTCTCTTAGCAAGTTTGATGTATGTAATATATAATATAATATTGTAGTCTGTAATCCCCATATTCCATTAGATCTCCAGGACTTATTTATCCATTAGTTGCAAGTTTGTACCCTTAAACAACATCTGTCGTATTTTCCCATTTTTTTTTATTTTTTGAAAGACATCCAAACTGTTCCATAGTAGCCAAACCAATCTACATTCTCACCAATAGCATACAAGGGTTCCCTTTCTTCACATCCTTGCCAACACCTACTATCTGCTCTATTCTTGATTACAGCTATTCTAGCAGGTGCAAGGTAATATCTAATTGTGGTTTTGATTTGCATTTCCCTTATGATTAGTGATTTTGAACCTTCTCTCATGTGCCTGGGTGTACATTTGAGTGATGTGATCTTACAGGTAGAAAAATCTAAAGATGTCAAAAAAAGAGGCTATTAGAAGTAATAAACAAATTCAGTGAGTTGCAGGATACAAAACAACACACAAAAATCAATTCCATTTCTATACATAACAATGAACTATCCAGAAAATAATATAAGAACAGTTTTATTATAATATCATTAAGAAAACTAAAGTAGGAATAAAATTAACCAAGAAAGTCACTTGTACACTGAAAACTAGAAAACATTGCTAAAATAAATTTAAAAAGACACAAATAAATGGAAAGATAACTCACATTCTTGGATTGGAAGATTTTACTTATTGATTTATTTATCTGTCTATCTATTTAAATTTTAGGTAGTGATCATACAGTGCCATATTGGCTTCTGAATCATCATTTACATACAAAACCCAGTGATCATCATAACAGGAGCCCCCTTTAATACCTATCACCCACACAGCTCATCTCTCATCCACCTCCTTCATCAACCCTCAGTTTTTCTTTATTGTTAAGTCTTTTATGGCTTGATTCTCTCTCTCCTTTTATTCTTTTCCCCTTTCCCATGTTCATCTGTTTCCTTTTTAAAATTCCACACACTAGTGAGATCATATGATATTTGTCTTTCTCTGACTGACATTTCACTTAGCATTATATTTTTAGCTACATCCATGTCATTGCAAATGGCAAGATTACATTCTTTTTGATGGCTGAGTAATATTCCATAACACACACACACACACACACACACACACACACACACACACACACACATCTTGTTTATTCACTTGTCAGTTGTTGGACATTTGGGCTCTCTCCATGGTTCAGCTATTAATGATAATGCTGCTATAAACATCAGGGTACATTCATCCCTTCGAATCCGTATTTTTGTATGCTTTGGGTAAATACCCAGCAGTACAATTGCTGGACCATAGGGTAGTTCTATTTTCAACATTATGAGGAACCTCTATACTGCTCTCTAGAGTGGCTGAACCAGTTTTCATTTCCACCAATAGTACAAGAGGGTTCCCCTTTCTCCACATCCTTGCCAACTCCTACTGTCTCTTGTGTTGTTAATTTTAGCCTTCTTTTTTTTTTTAAAAAAGATTTTATTTATTTGACAGAGAGAAACACAGCCAGAGAGGGAACACAAGCAGGGGGAGTGAGAGAGGGAGAAGCAGGCCTCCTGCCGAGGAGGCAGCCCGAAGCGGGACTTGATCCCGGGTCCGGGATCATGACCTGAGCTGAAGGCAGTTGCTTAACCAACTGAGCCACCCAGGCGCCCCGCAATTTTAGCCTTCTTGACAGGTATGAGGTTTCGATGTGTATTTCCCTGTGAGTGATGCTGAATATGTTTTCATGTTATCTGTTAGCCAGGTGTATGTCTTTGTTAGAAAAGTGTCTATTCATGTCTTCTGTGCATTTCTTAACTGAAATGGTTATTTGTCTTTTAGGTGTTGAATTTGATAAGTTTTTGTAGATTTTGGATATTAACCCTTTATCATAGTGTCATTTGCAAGTTTCTTCTCCCATCTGTAGTCTTGTTGGTTGTTTCCTTTGCTGTGCAGAAGATTTTTATTTTGATGAAGTCCGCAATGGGGAAAAACTGAGAGCCTTACCCCTACAGTCCAGAACAAGACAAGGGTGTTCATTCTCACTATTGCTATTTAACATAGTACTAGAAGTCTTAGTTGCAGCCACCAGAGGAGAAAAGGAATAAAAGGCATCCAAATTGGCAAGGAAGAAGTCAAATTTTCACTATTTGCAGATGACATGATAGACATGATACTCTACATGGAAAACCCAAAAGACTCCACTAAAAATTGTTAGAATTCATAGATCAATTCAGCAAAGTTGCAGGATATAAAATCAATGTGCAGTAAGCTGTTGCATTTCTATACACCAATAACAAAGCAGTAGAAAAAGAAAGCAAGGATGGCGGCGCCTGGGTGGCTAGTTGGTTAAGCAACTGCCTTTGGCTCAGGTCATGATCCTGGAGACCCCAGATCGAGTCCCACATCAGGCTCCCTGCTCAGCGGGAAGCCTGCTTCTCCCTCTTTCACTTCCCCTGCTTGTGTTCCCTCTCTTGTTGTGTTTCTTGTTGTCAAATAAATAAAATCTTAAAAAAAAAAAAAAAAAGAAAGCAAGGAATCAGGCCCATTTGCAACTGCACCAAAAACAATAAGATACCTAGGAATAAACCTAACTAAAGAAGTAAAAGATCTGTACTTTGATAACTATAGAACACTCACTAAAGAATTTGAAAAGGACACAAAGCAATGGAAGAACATTCCAGGCTCATGGATTAGAAGAACAAACATTGTTAAAATGTTTGTGGTATCTAAAGCAGTCTACACATGTAATGCGATCCTTATTAAAATACCACCAGCATTTTTCACAGACTTTGAGCAAATAATCTTAAAATTTGTATGGAACCACTAAAGACCCCAAATTGCCAAAACAATTCTGAGAAAGAAAAACAAAACTGGAGGCATCACAATTCCAGACTTCAAGCTATATTACAAAGCTGTAATCATCAAGGTAGTAAGGTACTGGCACAAAAACTGATACACAGATCAATGAAACAGAGTAGAGAACCCAGAAATGGATCCACAACTGTATGGTCAACTAATCTTCAACAAAACTTTCCAATGGCAAAACCAGTCTCTTCAAAAAATTGTGTTGGGAAAACTGGACAGCAACTACAGAAGAATGAAACTGGACCGCTTTCTTACACATACACAAAAATAAATTCAAAATGGATGAAAGATCTTAATGTGAGACAAAAACCCATCAAAACCCTACAGGAGAACACAGGCAGAAACCTCTTTGACTTTGGCTATAGCAACCTCTTAGAAGACTTTATATTTTTAAGATGTTAATACTACTCAAAGCAATCTACAGATTCAGTGCAACACATATAAAAATCCTAATGGCATTTTTTTTCCAGAAATGGAAAGATCAACCCTAAAATTCATATAGGAGGGAAACCTACTAACATAAAATGCAATAAAGAACATACTTTAAAATTGTTTTTCAAATTTCAGAACATTGAATTTATGTATATTGGAGATCTCTTGACTGTGTTCCATGTGTATTTTTCTTATCCATTTTTCAGATTTCTTCTTAATTTCTGTTGATGTCTCCATATTTTTATTGCCTATTTTTGATCATATATAATAGTCTTCAGTACATCTCATAATTAAGCCTTCATTTATTAAATGATTTCTGTTCCTTTCTCTCCATTTACCTTCTGCTTTTTCATTTCATGTGTTCCTGTTGTTTTATGATATTTTCTGAGTTTTTTAATTTCTCTTTCATTGTGCTTATATTTGTTATTTATTGCAACAATAATACAGTGTTTTAAAACAGTGTTTTAAAACAGATCTATGAGTTTTAAAACAGATCCATGAGTCAGCATCATCTCAGTTCCACTATTTGGGCCAGATTTTGATCATCTTAACTGTTCTCACTTTTGTTGGGTTGGCAGGTAGACTGGAGGCTAGCAGGTCTATTATAACTCAACGGAGATGTTGTCACGTCTGCCTATGCAGTCTGTCATTGTTCAGTAGGCTAGCAAAAGATTGTTCTCAGAACATAGGTGAAAGAATAATAGAACAATCAGAAATGCATACAAGAGTTTTATAAAGTCTCTGTGGATATCATTCTAACATCTCATTGTTTAAACTAAGTCACATGACAAGACTAAGAGTCAGAATGGGATAGGACTACAAAGTTGTAGGGCAAAGGTTGTGGAAAGAGAGAGATTATTATTTAGGCCATTAAGGCAATAAATATGCCATGCTGAATAACACTGCTTTGTTATATTTCCTCTGCTTTGAGTTAGTATTTCTCTGGGGTTATTTTTTCTACCATATATTTCATTTTTCATTACCTATTTTTGAGCTTTTTTCCCCTTATATTATTATGTCTAAAAACCTGTAGTTTTATTTCCCTTGTTCATATTTGAATATTCTAAATTTTTCCTAACCAGCTACTAACACAAAAATCCTATGGGGTTGATCTTTTGGGTAGCTTTCCATTTTCTTAATTTCTTGTATTATTGACACGATGAAAAAAGGCATCTTTTGAAATATTAACCCCTCATAGGTAGAATATAAAAAGTGGCTTCCATTTTCCTTAACAAATTTGAATAGGAGACAGCTTTGAAAAT
Source organism: Spilogale gracilis (assembly GCA_004023965.1). Classification (NCBI taxonomy): domain Eukaryota; kingdom Metazoa; phylum Chordata; class Mammalia; order Carnivora; family Mephitidae; genus Spilogale; species Spilogale gracilis. Next base: position 28,120 of record PITA01002275.1, on the reverse strand, counting down.
ATTTTGCAGTGTTCAATAAAAGTGAAGATGTAGGACATCTTCTATGACATTGTAATTGTATTCTTAAGCATATAGCCCACATAAATTCATGCTTATTTGTACCACGGTACATTTCCAAGAATGTCCATTGAAGGTATCCCAGAATATTATAATATAATAGATAAATGAAGGTAAATGATAATAGATAATAGATAAATGAAGGTAACCTTGCTATGAAATACATTCAACAATGAATAAAATGCAATGAAAAGCAACAATATGAACAACAATTTTTAAGAGATTTATTTATTTATTTGAGAGAGAGAGAGAGAGAGAGAGAGAAAGTGGAAGGTAGAGGGAGGAGCAGAGGGAGAGGGAAAGAGAGAATCTCAAGCAGACTCCCTGTTGAGGGTGGAGCCCAGTGCAAGGCTCAATCTCAGGACCCTGAGATCATGACCTGAACCAAAAATCAAGAGTCAGATGCTTAACCAACTGACTGAATCACCTAAGCACCCACATGAACAAATCTTAAAGATACAACCTTGAATAAAAGAAGCAAGATATAACTGAATATATCATGTATAATTTCAATAAAAACAATTCAAAATGTTAATATTAGACAGTATTATTTAGATATGAGAATTTAAAAAAACAAAGGCGTGAATGCTGTTAAAATCAGGATATTAGTACTGGGGAAGGAAGGGAGTAGTGACTGGATGGATGTGTTGGAGGTATGGGGTGCTTGTTCTATATTATCGTCCTGGTTTGGGATTACATGAGAGTTCATTCTATAAGACTGTTGTGTTTGAGAGGTCTGTTATATATCAAAGTAGAAATATTGAGAATCCATTTAGATATATAAGTTTGGAATTTAGAGGAGTCTAGCCTAGGTATGAATTTAAGGAGTCTTTGGTGTGCAGACATAATAGCAAGTATAAATCTAGATGAGATATATAGCACAATGTTTAGGAAGTGGTTTCTCTCAGATTGAATTTACATATTGAAGTCCTAACTCCTACTACCTGAGAATGTGACCTTATTTGGAGATAGGGTCAGTGCAGATATAATTAATTAGAATGAAATCATACTAGAACGGAGTGGGCCTTTAATCCAGTATGACCTGTCCTTATGCAAATGGGACATTTGGACATGGATAGGACAGAGAAGGAATGCCATCTGAATATGAAGGAGAGATGAGGTGATGTGTCTACTAGTCAAGGAACACCAGATTGCCAGCATACCACCAGATAGAGGCAGATGACAAATTCTCCTGCATAGCCCTCAGAGGGAATCAACCCTGCTACTAACTTGATCTTTGACCTCTAGGTTTCAGAACTATTAGAAAATAAATTTGAGGGGGGTACCGGAGTAGCTCAGTCAGTTAAGCACCTGCCTTCAGCTTAGGTCATGATCTCAGCCTCCTGCATCAGCCTCTCTATTCAGAAGGGAGCCTGCTTCTCCCTCTGCCTCTGCCCCTCCTACCACACTTTTGTGCAGGCTCACTCTCTCTCTCAAATAAAAATTAAAATCTCAAAGAAAGAAAGAAGTAAAAAGAGACATTTGGGTTATTTAAGCCACTCAGTTTCTGGTACTTTGTTATAGCTACTCTAGTAAACAAATACATGTTCCAAGGCTAAGGCCCAACATTAAGAGGTTGAAAAAATAGGAAAAAAACAAAAAGGAGGTCAACATGCTAGGATGAAAACCTTTAGAAGATGAGGCCCTGGAATCCAGCTGATGAGTTAATAGAAGGAAGGACTGGTCAAGTGTATCAAAGCTGTATGGGAACTAAGAATTAATCCTCGGGTTTCACAAAGTTAAGGAATCAGTGACGAGACTGAATACGTTTTAATGGAAAAGCTGAAAGCAAATGCCACTGAAGGATATTTAAGATAGAATAAGAAGAGAGGACTTGAAGATGCCTAACATTGTCACAGTTCTCATGTGGAGTTTATAGAGCAGCAGAGAAATGGTGCAGTAACTGCAGATTTAATTGGGATTGGAAATGTTTTAACATGGAAGAAAAAAACCCACATTTGTATAATCAGGTTAGTGATCTAATTGGGTAGGATAAGTTGATTTTTTAGAGTTACTGAACTGAAGTCATCAAACAGATCAAAGGAGATAGTATTTGGTGAAGAAACTGGGGAGGCTGCCCTTAGAAATATGAATAAGTAGAGGTGCTTGGGCAGCTCAGGCATTGAAGCCTCTGACTCTTGAGTTTGGCTCAGGTCATGATCTTAGGCTTGTGAGGCTGAGCCCCGCATCAGGCTCCATGCTGGGCATAGAGTCCGCTTATGATTCTTTCTCTCTTTTTCTCTACTTCTGCCCCTCCATCTCACTCTCTCACAAGAAAGAAAGACTGGGTGATGGACATTGGGGAGGGCATGTGCTGTGGTGAGTGCTGTTAACTGTGTAAGACTGATGAATCACAGACCTGTACCCCTGAAACAAATAATGCATTATATGTTAATAAAAATAATAACAAAAAATGCACCCACAAAAGAAAGAAAATAACAAATTCATTCATAAATTCATTCATAAAAGGAAAAGATACAGTGGGAAAGTAGTAATTTGAAGCATGTAGGGAGCTGGTGGAAATTCTCTTCAGATTTAAAAATAAAAACTAAGTTAAATAGGATCTAAGCCTTCCAGAATGAATAGGTGTCAAAATTTCAAGAAAATGAGAAAAGTTTGAAAAGCCCAGTGAAGTGAGTGAACAGATTCAAGAAATGTAAAATAAAAGTTCAGCAACAGCAAGGGCCTGTTTGAGATTGGTGGTCATGAATGCATTGTGAGGACATTTAGTATAATTATTAGTTTTTTCCCCAGCCACGTTCAGCTGGTTTATTCCGCTGGCCTTTCCTTGAGGGCCAGGTGGAGAGAATGAGAAATGGAGGAGCAGTCATTGGCATCTTGCAGTGGCTGTGGTGAGATGGAAACAGCTGGGAGGCCAATTTAGAATACATTTTCAGAAAGCTCTTATTTGCCAACAGTGGTATTAGTAGAATTCCTTTAATAAGAGTCTTCCCAGAAAGAATGCTAAATAAATCTTCACTTTTCTTTTAATTATGGCAGATTTATCGTGAAGAAATCACCACATAATAAGGCACATCTGTTTAAATAATGATTAAAATGTTAGAAAGATATTATAAATCCACATTATAGTAGTAACAAAAACAGTAACTATCAATCCAGTACAGCAAATTATTATTAACAATGTGATTTGCACATATATTCTTCTATTTATGTTTCATACCTTCCCTATGAGGTATTATTATTTTCATGTTACTTATAAGGAAACTGAGTTTCAGAAAGATTATTTTGAGTGATTTGTGACAATCACCGCATATCTCTTAATTGCTGCCTAACCATTAAAATTTTACAGAGTTTACAGCAGTTGCTCAAAAATAGTGTTTCTTGCTTGATTAGTTGCGGTAGTAGCATTTCATTAAATCCTAGAAAAATGTGAAGTTAGCAAATTACAGAGATCCAAAAAAAGAGGAAAAAGTTGTTTGGAGACGTTTCCCTTAAGGGAATCATTATAAATGATTTTAAAAAAGTATGCGAGTACATGATACACTTGGAAGGATACACCAATTGGGTCACAACCAAATATCACAATTTCTAGGTCAAACTTTACTTTGTTCTTTCTTGGTTAAAATTCACTAGCGTTCATTTTTTTCTTCCATACTGCTATATATTATATAAGTCAAAGTTTAGTCAGGAATCTAGGTGTTTGTAGACAAGATTTAATACAAGGAATTAGAGTCCTACAGAACTATTGGTAAGGCTGGATGAGTGAAGGTCAGAAAGAACCACTACCGACTTTGGGGAAATCAGACAGTGTGAACTGTCTATGAGCACAGCTGTCTGCTGCACTGAGAAAAATGATTTGAAGATTACCAGGGTGCCTGGGAAAGTTACTTCTACTGCCCGGTTACATATATATCAGCCTAACTATTGGGAGAGAAAAATGATTTTGCTTTCTACCTACCTAATTTCATACAATGCCTATATTAAAAATCTAAACTGGAATTTTGCTGTCAAGAACCTAGAAAGCATAATTTTTAGGTTCCACAGCCTGTGTTACAAAGGAGAGCTTAGAACAATGCAGATGCTAATAAATGTGAATAAGCAATGTGATTCAGTCCTCTTCCATGAATTCTTGGTATCTAGGAAATACTTCCAGTTGTATTTAGGCTCTTAAAAGTAATGAAAAGCAACAGTATCTAATATGCATGACAGTTTGTTATATTCTTCCTTTTATGGTAAGAATATGAGAGAGAGTGTGAGTGAAAGAGAAAGTCCCACAGATCACTGTCTCCATCTCTGTGTAATAATTGTTGCACTTCCTGTCCAGTAACAAACTACTTTACATTTTCCAACTTAAAGAAAAAAAAATAGAAAGCTAAAAAAAAACCCAAAAAACAACAAAAAAACAAAACTATATGCACAGCTCATATAAAATATGTGGGAAGAAAAGAAGGAAAAAATGTAAATTTAGTTGATATGTACAAATATAATAGTACAATCTAGGAGTTGTTTCTTAACATGATATAATTATTTGTGGAAGAGGGCATTGCTTTGCTTTGTATGAATAGTGATTGCATATTGCATCCCCCCTGGTGACAGATACTTTAAGCATCTTGGCAACTTCTGCTTCACAACTGGCTGAGCATCTTATCTTCAAGTCTCTACTACCTGCAGAGCATTTGCTTACTCTGATCCTCACTCAAAAGTGTGCCTTTGGGCTACTTGCTAAATGGCTGCGAGCAGCGTGATCAAATACTGTAACTGCAGAATTTCAAGAAACTTAACTAGTCATCTCTTTTTTAGTGGTATAGGAGTAAAGTATGGTAATTTTTCTTTTATTTTGGAAGGACACTTTGACAAGCCTTACAGTAAAAACTTCATCAAGGTGGCATGCATCTGAATTTTGAATTTTAAAGAAGACAGGCATATTTCTTGCCAAGTCAATTAGGATATCTGCTACTTTTTCCCTGATTCAATCACCATGATAAACTTTAACATGGTGGGTCAGAGGCAGGTCCTGTTTATCAACATCTTTGCATTTTATTGTATTTCTTCTTTTCTGGTATACAATCTCAAAACACATTCTTACACATACTCTCCAATTTTCTTTTCATATAAATTGACAAAATGATCACAATTATTTTGGTTAATGTATTCTCTCATTCCAGAGTAAGGTAAAGGGAAACATTTCTTTAGAATCAAATAGGATTTGACTTTTGATAAGTATGCAGGCTCATAATTTGGTGGGGATGGGTCTTGAGGAGAAACAGCAACCCTTTGCAAGAAGTTAATTCCCTTATTTTGGAGCCTTCTAATAAGAGGATACTCATTTCAGACAGATGACAAGGAGCTGATTCTGTTGGTATTGAACTCACAGTGAAATTTTGAGGTCTAAAATATTCACAATTGCCAGAATTCACCAAATATCACTATTCCAAATATATGGTCTTATTTCCCCCCATTCAATGCTTTGAGTTTCATATAAGAGCCCTATTGACTCTGTGAATGACTCTGTAAATATCAATTAACTGTAATTTTGGACAATGAATGTTAACTTTGGTTTTATTTTTAACATGGACCCTGAGGTTCCAGGGGATTAGAGATTCTTTAAAAGCAGTAATAGAATATTGTTGGATTTTTGGCATGCCAGAGTCTACTAGTATTTCATTCATTTTGACAATGGTGTCATTGTTTTCACATAAAACTGGATCAGATAATCAATTATAGTTTCCCACCTCTGAGCCACTTTTGTTAAAAAAAATTCTTTATCAGCCAAGGGTTTTGTTAGGCAAGACAAAAACAAAAACAAAACAACAAACTGCTGGGGCACCTGGGTGCTTCAGTCCTTAAGCATCTGCTTTTGACTCAGGTCATGATCCCAGAGCCCTGAGATCGAGCCTCTCATCGGGCTCCCTGCTCAGTGGAAAGCTTGCTTCTCCCTCTCTCACTCCCCCTGCTTGTGTTCCCTCTCTAACTGTATTTCTTTCTGTCAAATAAATAAATAAAATCTTTAAAAAAGAAAAAAGAAAGGAAAAAAAAAAAACCACACTTGCTCTAGGTATTTCAGAGGGAAGAGATTTAATACGGGGGATTCAATGCTTACTTCTGATGAACTAGCTAAACATTGGCCAGGGAGAAGCCCTGCTGGATTTAATGCATCCAGGAAATACTGCAGGCAATCACTGATGATGATCTAGACCCCTGCAGCACCAACACTCAAGAATCAAAGTTTTCTAAGAAACTAATGAGAGCTGCCTGTTTAGTCACTTCCTTGGAGTCTCTAAAGAAAGGGAAATATATATTCTTGTCTGCTTAATGAATCTCAAACATTGCTTTTACTGTTACAATATAAAGTCAGATCCTTAAGACAAGGGATTCTGGGAAATACCATTTTCCAGACTCTATGACACAGGCGGATAGTTTAAGAGGCTGAAAATGGCAATGCATACGTAAAACCTATATAACTATTTTTAACAAAACTTTGCATCAGTGTCATTTACATCTGTATTTCTCATATGTCATCTGACAACTCTTCAGTGAGTTTGACATGACAATCCTGTCAAGTAATCATCCCTAAGTATCTCTTACATTGACTCACTTTTCTCCATCCCACTCAGTGATTCTAAATCTGTCCATCACAATCTTTCCATTGGTTGGCTACCAGAGCCTCTAATTGTTCTCCTTGTTTCAAGTATCATTTGCCCTGAATCTTTCACTGAAATCAGAGCAATATTTTAAATCACAAATCTGATTATGCCACTTTTTTGCTCAGAATATAACATTTCTCCCCAATATTCTTAGGTTAAAGAAAAACCTATAGATATAGTTCAGTAAATGCAATCATTTGGACTTTGCTATGTATTCCAAGCCCTCTAATTGCTCTAAATCAAATGTCATGACTTGTCATTCATAGCTACAAGTAAAATTCAGGTTCTTTGAACAACTTTCTTCTTCTCTAATAGCACCTCTAATTTACTCTGCATTTCCTCTCCTAGTGATCACTTTTCCATGTCTGACCAATCCTTTAACTGCATGCTTACTCATCCAAAGATTTTTTTCAACATTTGGACTCAGCTACAATCTGACTCTCCCCTGTGTCTGCCAGTTTCTCCTGCAGAGGAGATCCTTCATTCATTCCCACTCCATTCACCATGTTGTCATAGATGGAATCTGCACTTCCTTAATTCTCACTGCTACTTCCCAAGCATCGCTATTTAGCTCATGTAAACATTGTCCTATCTTTCAAGTTTTGCCTCCATTTATTAACCTTTCATACTGTCATCTGCTGAGGCCCTTGGGCACGTTGGTCACAGTATTTCTTTTAATTTCAAATCTCAATAGCCTCCATAATGACTTCAAAGAATACATGGCTAGCTTATTGGGCACCTTATTTTCATAGACATTTGACTTCCTGGATTCCAATTCCCTCAACTTCTACCCTACTTTAGACAAACACTGTCATGGTCACTATTGGATTTTATCATCACTTATCATTTCATTACCTTCAATATAATAGACTTCAAAACACTAATCCCTAATCACAGCTTCTATTCCTTTCAGCTTCTCACTTCATTATTTCACTATATACCATTTTATCTTTCTCATGTCTTTGGATTTTTAATTCCTCCTTCATTTGTCTCCCATTCCCATTGCTTCATTTATTTCTTATGGATCCCAGCCTGGTAGTGGATCATATCAGCATTTTATTTGTAAACTGTTTATTTGATTTGGTGGTTTGGATCTTTTACTGGCTTGTTGATATAATTTTTGGCATAAGCGTCATAAAATTCTTAAAATTAGCTCAATCAAGCCATCTGTCTCTTAGGATGCTGAGAGATGCTGGAGAAAATCATACATCTTTGTAGATGGATGCTTATATACATTTTTTATACTCACTGGCCACTCAGTTCTATTAGCAATCATTTTACTTATTCTTGTGTCCTACATTCTATAGCCACAAAGATATATGTTTCTGTGTGTATGTAGTCACTAACTGTGTGAGGACACACAGACCTCAACTCTGTGAAGATTATATTCTAAGGTCGGGTATTAAGGTTGTGCATGGTGCTGTGCACTCTGGCACTGTGGCCTGGGGCTCAGTGGCTCTGAAGAAGTAAGCAAGTCCCATAGCTTGAGTCTGGTAAGATCCAGGGAACATTGTTTGAGGAGCTAAAGCCTTATCACATTCCTGGACTAAGACCCTTGTGTAGGAGCAGGAGCCCCCCATCTGGAGGGGATCTGCCCCCTCCCAGCCTCTCTTTAGCCCTTACTACCTACATCCTGTGCCCGCTTTTAGGGTAGCTTAAAAGTTCTCCACAGAAAAGGAGGCAAGATATATTGATAACTGAGAAATGGGAAGAGATTAGGGAAGATGTTTGAGTATGATAATGACTATTTGGAAGAGGTATTATGAGAAATGACAAGAAAGTATAGTCAATATACTGTATTACAAATTTAAAGTTGCTAAGAAAGTAAATCATAAAAGTTTTCAATACAAAAAGAATCGTAACTTTGGTAAAGATGGTAATTAGATTTACTGTAGCTATCATGTCACAGTGTATACATCAGAATGTATACAAATGTGAAATCATTATGTTGTATACCTGAAACTAATGTAATGTTGTATGCCAGTTATATCTCAATTTAAAAAAAGGAAGAAGAAATAGGTGAACATGAATAAGGGTACCCTGCATTCTGTGCCCACAAACATACATATTTCAGTGTTTATCTATAGTCACTTTTTAACCACTTTTCAACTGAAAAAGATGGTTCTTTGGTCTTTAGAGTTTCTCAGCCATGGTTCTAAATATCATTTTCTTTAGTAATTGCTCTAAAAACTATCTCTTCTTTTATAAATCAGATCTCTGAAATTCTTCCCTAAGACACATGCCACTCTCTGGTTCCTAAACATTTTTTTTTCTTTCACAAGTAGGCTATTGATGAAAAACTTGACTAACTTTCATAATGTCTTTGCCTCCTATTCTCATTGAAGTAGAAAAATTTGCATTTCATCATCACCATTAGACTTTTATACTCCAATTTAATAAGAATTATTTAAAGTTGTTAAATAAAATGGCCATTTTTCTATTCTAACTCAAGCTCTTATAAGCATTGAGTTGGTGACCACATACTGTATGAAATATTTTTTTCTGCTTGGCTTTATGGATAACACTGTCTAGTTTCCCCTTTTCTTTCTTTTTAGTTCTTTCTTTCTTTCTTTTTTTTTTTTTTAAGATTTTATTTATTTGACAGAGAGAAACACAGCGAGAGAGGGAACACAAGCAAGGGGAGTGACTGAGGGAAAAGCAGGCTTCCCGCTGAGCAGGGAGCCCGATGTGAGGCTCAATCCCGGGTCTCCAAGATCATGACCTGAGCCGAAGGCAGTTGCCCAACCAACTGAGCCACCCAGGCACCCCTCTTTTTAGTTCTTTCTTAACCTTCTCTGTGGATTTTTCTTTTTCCAGCCCCCAAAACATCCGATTTCCCCAATGTTTTACAAACTGCTTTCTACACTCTGTTTTGTACACTCTTTGTCAATGATCTTATCTTTTCCCATTGTTTCAATTGGCATCTACATGTTGATGATTGTTGAATACATTTCTTTAGTCCAAACTTCTTTTCTGAGCTTCAGGTTTATATGTTCAACTAGGCGCTGAGTATCTACATATACTTTAAATCAGTATGTCTTTGGATGAACTTAAAACTTCATCTTACCCAAACTTATAGTTTCTCTTGTGTTCTCAACTTTTTCAATAGCATGACTGCTAAGCCCTGAGTCCTACACATCATTCCTGATTCTTTTATTTCTCTTATTAATAATTCTACTTTTCTATATTTCTAGATTCTCTGCAAAAGATTCTTTCTTATTTTTCCTTTTCCAACACCTGTGTTACTTCCTCATTTGTTTTCTGTGAATTTCTGAAACAACCATTTTCCTGCTATTCGTCTCTTTAAACTTGTCTAATGCCTAGCCATTTCTACAGTTACTGGAATTTATTTTCTCAGATACAACTCTCATGGTGTCATTCCCCTCTTTAAGTCTTTTATTGCTTCTTGAGGCCTACAGATCGACATCTATGCTTCCTAGCGTGAAGGAAACTGTTCTCCAATAACTGGACCCTGTCTATCTCCCTTGTCTTATCTCTTGCCACATCTCCTTCTCTCTCTTTGCCAGGAATTCCTTTGGAATTGTGTGTTCTTTTGTGACTCAGAGTTTTTGCACACATGGAATCATATGTCTGAAACATCTTAAGTGGTATAATAGTACCTTGTATTTCTCTCTCTCATAGCACATTTTATTATAATCATCTATTTATTTGCATTTCTCCCTCAGATTCTAAACTTTTAAAAGAAAAAAAATTTCTTCAAACACTTTGAAATCTATTTATAACAGAATGAATTTAATGAAAAATTAAGTGAACAAACCCAAGTATAAGATTTAGTCTAGTCTCATAAACAAGAACCCATTCACTATTTTTTGGTAAATATATTGATAGCTCTATTGAAATGATTCTATTCCAATGGCATTGCTTTGTATAGGCCATGTTTTATTCTTGGCATATATTTATTTATGCTAAAATATAAGTTGAACATTCTATAACATGAATGAGTGTCACTGTATTAATTTACACATATTACATTATATGAACTAATAAAACTGAATTATTCTTGGAATATCAGCTGATCCAGTGGTAAACTTATAGTAGATAGTTGGGTGGTAGTGAGTTTTTTCAGGAAAGTGGGTATTTATCAGTTTCTGTAATGTTGTCTACTCACAGTAAGATTAAAAGTGATTTTACATAAAATTCCATTTGAATTTCCTGATATTAAGGGTGAAAAATAGGCTATATTAGAAACATGAAGTGTTTCCTATGCTTCCCATCCTCTCTTGTGATTTATAGATGTCCAGGAGTCATGATGTATTTCTTCCCAGTAGCTCTGGAACAGTATCCTACAGGATTTATTATGATTTATCATGCTGATGGCTTAACATTTCTATTTCAATATAGCATCAAATTAATTATATTGAATTAATTTGCATTTCGAAAATCTAACACCCTGGCTCTGTGACATTAAAAATATCATGCACCCACCTGCTTTCATGGGGGCTGACAATATTTGCTTTTCCAAATATTAATGTGCATGAATGTTTCTATGTCAGTTTTTATTTCATATGTCAAATGTATGTGTGTTTGTTTATAAGATTTAATATTTGATTACAATTTATTAAGCATGTTAGAGAAAAGTGTCCTAAATAGAGAGGGAATACTGAAGAACACGGCAGAAGCTCAGCTGTTCCATTTTCTCCTTCCAAGAATTTCAGATGAAGTTTAATCTTGGAAACTCTAAATACACTCACTGATGGCATGCCATTTATCACACCTAAACAAAGTCCTGGGTCCCACAGTTTAACTGAATCCCATTTTAATAACACAGTGGAGAGATGTTTTCTCCCTTAGTACACACACCTAATATGTTATTGATTTTTTTTTTTTTTTTGCTGATGCTGCAGGCACCGTTTCCACTTCATGTCTCCCTTTGTTTCTCCAGCCTTCTGCAAACCACATGGGTGATGCATTCACAATAGATATTAGGTCATTCTCTTGTTCAGTTACTCTTTCTTTTGTATACTAGGATATTTTTACACTTTACATATTCAGCAGCTTTTATTAGCTCAAATGGCCAGAAAAAACATCTTCCTTACTTGCTTCAGTGTCAACACACTGATACAAACTACATTTCCCATTCCAGGCGCTTCTGCTCATGTAGTGAATTTTTACTAAGGGTGTTCCCATTGTATTTAATAGTATGCATTTTGATCAATTTAATAATTCTCATGGACATTGTCTTATCTTCATTAAATAGGAAAACTGTTTTAATAACAATGACTTGAAAGATATTTCATTCATAAAGTTCTTAAAGATAGCTTTCTATGTCAACTTGCTCGTGTTGTCCAATTCATAATTAAAAGGCTGTTGTGACAGGCAGTTTATTTGCCACCTTTCGACCGCAACGACTGTGTGATACTCCCTTTTTATAGTGAGCTGAATTCTTCCCCTTTTATGGCTGGGAAGTATGTAGTTCTAAAAGTTGGCAATAGCTTTGGTCCATTTTCAGCACTGAGATTATGTTTATGTCAAAATTTTATACAGTTTTGACAGTTGGGTTCTCAAATCTGTGTGGTATTATTGAATGTATGTGAATACGAGTTTGCATTTATCTTCTCATAAAAATGGACAAGCTCTAGCAGTACCAGCAGTAAAAGAAAACACAATTGCAGGGCTAGGAGAGTTAGAAATCCCTTATCTAGCAGAGCTCCATTTCTGAGATGACTTGACTTCACGTTACAAGCAGGAAGGTCAGGATTTACAGTCAAACACTTTGAAGAAAAATATGTAATAGGTGGAGAAGACAGAAGGCACTGTAGAAACTGCATTTCACTTGTATGATCTCTTTGCTTTCTGTAGAATGTCTTAGACAGGATGAGCTATGATCCAGAAAGTACTACCAGAGTCATCTCCCCTCCTTGAGTGATGATTATCGATTCTCTTCACTTAACAGAGACCCAAAAAGTTGCTTCTAGATGAGTATGGGAGCTCCTCTTCCATCAACTCATCCCTTGTCTCCAATTTGTGCATTTGGAGAGTCAACACCAACACCATAGTTGCCTAGAATAGAGAAGACCTGGTAGAAATGTTATGAATATCATACAGGTAGAACCTGTAGTCTTTATATTATTACACGCTGTTTGCCACTATCAGCATGGAAATGAATAATATGTAATACCAATTCAAGATGTATTCAAATACCCCAAGCGGTGCCATCTGGAGAGAGGGCACTCCAGGTCAGGTTTGAGTGCATTTTGCATAAAAGACAGTGTAGACAAATGATGAAGCTATTGTCACTTTTAATAGCTTTTGTGCCATACAGTTATTCAGATAAGTACTTTCCCAGTTTGTTCTCTGCTATCTTGTATTTATGTTTCTGTCAATCACTCTTTTTCATTTTCTTTGTGTTCATTTTCTGAGAAAGACTGTCACATGCATTATGCCCATTAAATCTCAGTGATAGCAAGTTTCAGGTAAGAATAATTTTCTTAGAAAATTGAAGAAAGTGGAGGCATAATAGACTAAATTCCATGAAAAATTCTCCTGAGTTTTTCTCAGTTATAGTTTATACTTTGAAACAGTTGTTCTTTCTAAGACCCAAACTTAAAGTTTTAGTTAAAAAATAAAAATTCTTCCTGAAAAATATTTTAAATGGAAAGAAAACCTAGGATACATAACATATATGATAGAAAAATCTATCAAAACATTGGAAAATAAAAATCTTCAACTTATTTTTTCACTCTCTTCTATACCAAATATCTATTGAGCATCTACTATAAGCTATTTCCATGCTAAATGATAGAGATACAAATATTTTAAAAAATTAGCTAACTTCAAGGAGTTATTTCTGGTTAGAAAGACACACATATTAATTATAGTCAGAAATGGAAATGTATCAGAGGAACTTATCAGGATTATTAAAAAAAAATACATAGATAGCTTTTCTAAAGGATGTAAAGCAGATCTAAGTTCTTATGAAGGCTCAAAGTGCTGTTTCCCTAAGGAAGCAAAGCCCAGTTTGTTGTTTGATGTTAAAAAGAGGTGTGATATGGGAAAATGCCACAAAGAGAGAGTGGCTTGTACTGCCTGTTACGAAGGAACATGAAATGAATGGAGAGAAGTGTGGGTGATATGCAGCCATGGACAGAGAAGGGCGGAGATGGACCCTATTATACAATGGGGTCAGGGCAGCAGTCAGGCCCAAAGGAGATGAGACATTGATGGCTATGCTAAGAATTTCTATCACAGGAGATATCTGAAGCTTTTGAAAGGAGTTTAGTGGGAGAAATGTCCTCCTTATATTTATGTTTTGAAATAGTCATCCTAGTTACAGAGTGTGGAATAAGCTGGAGTGTGGAAAAACTGAAAGAAGAGAAATCCGCTTCGATGCTATTTCTATACAGGAGGTAAAAAAAATCATAGCTTAATCTAGGATCGTGGGATTTGAGATGAAGATAAATAAATACATTTCAGTATTAGAAGGTATAGGGTACAGGACACTGTCTTAGTCAAAGAAAACCTTGGAAGGTAAGGTGATATCTAGATTTCCAGGTTGCAAATAGAAGAATAAAGATGCTCTTCACTAAAGTAGGAGACACTGGAAATCAATGATACCATGGTACCAAGAGTTTTAAGAATAGAAGACACAGATTTGGACTTATTGTCATGTCAATGATAGTGGCAGTCCTGGGAGAGGGTAAAATTTCCTAGGAAAAGATTATATTGAAAAAAAAATCCAGTATAGGACCTTAATATACGCCTATATTTAGTATTGTTTGTTGTAAGGTAGGAGACTCGAACATATTTGTGTTAATATGAAGGATGCAGTCAAGAGAGAGGTTTTATATAACAGAAACAAGAGATAATTGACACAGACCTTTAGAAGGTGGAAGGAGTTAGGATATAAAGCAGAGATGAAAGGAACAATGCCAATATAGAAATACATTAACTAGTGATATGTTTGAAGTATAAAAAAACGTTGTGTTTTTCCTACTTTTTAGTTTGGGCACATTTGGCAAATTACTTACATTTTCCATGTTGCTTTTTCCCACAGTGACGCTATACAGAATTAAATCAGTACATGAAGAACCCTTGGAACAGTTCCGGGCACAGAGTGAGAACCCAATACATATCAGCTGTTCTATAACAATTTTAACATTGTATAGAAATGTTCTGCATAATTGTTTTGTCTAGGGTACAGATGGCTCTAGGAGAAAAGACAAATTTACTCATGCACCTGTGGAGCCCAGCTCAGTGCTTGAAAGAGAGTCCTTGATTTATGTCTGGTGATCAGAATTTAAATGAATTTTGTAATCTGCAGGTAAGAAGTTTGGTTTTTAGAGACTAGTGGGAGGGATGTACACAACAAATGTGTACCCAGTTTTAGGCAGTGAGTTATTATACTCTAAAATAAAGGAGGAAATTTTGCTTGATTTAGAGCTGTGGAGGGTACAATCAAACATATTTTTTACACTGGTTTCCAGTGCTGAAAGTAGAAAGTGTACTATTATGCATTCAACAGAATTACATGCATTATTTCCCAACTGATGTATGCAAAACTCTCCTAAATCAACAAAGAGGAGTTTTTCTGGAGTTTTTTTTTAATCAAGTATTGTGATTGAATCAATCTTATGCAAGATTGCAAGAACAATCTAATGCAGATATTTTGACTTATTTTTATTATGGTTAATTAACCTGAGTGTTATGGTCAATGAGATTTTCCATTCAATCCCCTTTTGTTTTAAGAATCGAGCTTGCAGAGATTCCGATCTGTTCTCAAATATCCCTATTTTCCCAGAATTATCAAAGGTGTTCAAAGAAATAGAAAAATATGCAGTACAGTAATCTCCTAGGAGTCTTATTGTATGTTGTAAGTGGTAAAAGCCTTGCTGGATAAAAATTATAAATATATGTAATAGACAACATAGATAATATATAATATTTATACTGTATTATTTATATAAATATAAATATTTATATTATATGTGTATATATATAATCAGTAGCAGATCCATTGATTCAGAATAGATGAAAGCAGTGATGTTAGGATAAATGCAGTATTTCTAAGGTTTTCTCTACCAATGAGAGTTAAATCTACCAGAGACTATAGTTTAGTGTTACATTGGATGATTCTATCTATAATTATACTATTGTAAAACAAGATTTTTAGAAGAGTTTAGAGAGAACATAATTAATAATTCAAATTAGAGTTCTTCTATCTTTCAAGTTTTCCAATTGTTGTTGTCCAGGTGCATCTGTATAACAAAAATGCAGAAGTGAGCTTGTTTTGCCTACTCACAGGACAGATGCCTGTTTCTCTTTGGGGCATGTTAATTTATTCTATAAAGGTGAATAAATGAAAGGAGTATAATTAACGTGCTTCTCATCAAATTGGAATCGCTTATTTGATACTATAGACTGTTCAGAAAATATAGTGGAAGTATAGATAAATTATCTTCGTTAATTCTTAGTTATCCTTTAATTATAATTTAAATTATTATTCAAGGAATCCGACTGTCAAGACTGGGTCAGGTCTACCTGATATATAAACTTGATATATGTGTTCATAGTACTTGCTCTTCTGCCTTGTTCCACAGACCACATGTAACTAAATATTTTTTTGTAATTACTTGTTATATGCTTGTATTATTTATGAGATTGTTTGACTAAAAGATAATCCATGAATTTGGAACTCCATACATATATTTTACATACAGTAACAGATATGCAGAATAAATATCAAGACATCTTTTACTTAAAGACAAACTCTGTATTATATATGTCCCAGAAATTTAATAAAATATATTAAAATAATGAGTGAATGTATACTGCTGCATTTTCAATAAGGAATCTTTGCTATTTCCAGTAAATTACAAATTATAGATTGTGTGAGTTAAATAATGTTCCCTCCCTCTCAAAATTTATGTCCACCTAGAACCTAAGAATATGACCTTTTAGAAAAAGTCTTTGCAGATGTGTTATTAAGGACCCAACATTGAGATGATCTATTGAATTTAGAGTAGATTATAAGTCTAATGATTAGTGTCCTCATGAGAAGAGGAGAAGACACAGAGACAGAGAAGTCATGTGAAGATGAGAGCAGGGATTGAGTTAAGCGGCCACAAGCCAAAGAATGCTTAGGGCTACCAGAAGCTGGAAGAAGCAAATAAAGAGTCTTCTGTAGAACCTTCAGAGTGAGTGTGGAGCTGCTGACACCTAGATTTCAGACTTCTAGCACCCAGAGCTGTGAGAGAATAAGTGTATGCTGTTTAAAGAAAAACTTGAAGAAATAAAACCCACTTGTTTTTCTCTCCTGAAATCACGACGAAATTGAAAAATAAATGGCAAAAAGTAGATTTTTTTTCATTAAACAAATCAATTATTGCTCTTTTCTCCTTGTATCAAATTGTGCTATCGTTTTCCATAGTAGTACGTTCTACCAACTGAGAACTTGGGCTTAAAGGTCAGAGTATAACAGAGGTTCAAATCCTGACTTTGAGAATAGTCCTCATTAAATAACACCGTGTCTTGAAAGTATTTAATGCAGGTCTTTACATATGATGTGCTCTTTCAGTCAATGGGAACTGTTACAGTTCTAGTAACACTGTGAATGTCTGAGTCAAAGACATTGTTTTCTTTATGTATGTATCTCAATATAGTGATGACACATAATAAGTATTCAAAACATGTTTATTATATGACTGAACAATAAAAAGAAGAACCTGTAAAGTGGTGTGATAATCTAATTACTTAACATATTTGAACACTATAAACAAGTGATCTAAGTGATTTAGATACTTCCATGTAAGATGGATATGCAAAATAAGGAAGGATAAACTGAGCTTAAGAGAGTTTACTTTTATTTGTAACTAAACAAATAAGTATGGTAGAACTAGTATCTGAAGTCAAGTCAAAGTGATGAAAGCACCATGCCTTTCCTTGTGTACTATATCAATGAAAACCAGTTAAATATTCTAAGTGTTCTGCTCAATTATAACCAAATTTGGGGTCAGGGAATAATTGGCCTAATAAGCCATGTTTATGTAGATAGATCATGCTTATACAATCCCTCTGCACATACTTGCCCTTCTGTTTGGCCTTGTGCTAATAATCTTAGTTGAGATAGGTAATTATTATTTAAATTAATATTGGTTATCACTTGAAATTCCACTTGGAATAAGTGCATGATTATTTTAAATTGAAGATGAGTTTGCACTTAGACATTGTTGATCATCTAGAATAATATTCCAGTCAATAATATTTAAAATATTATGTCAAAATAGAATTTCTTAAATGTTATTTAAACTAATTAGCTTTGTATTTGGTTAAGAATTAAAAAATCCCATAGTGGCAAAATATTAATGTTGCCCTGGAGAGGCTCTACCTCTCAGAAAAGCTGGGGACATTCAATCTTTATGTTTATATTACTGTCAAATCAATAATTTTATGGATATTTTATTTTTAGATCTTATTGATGATTCACAGACACATTTAATTACATAAAGAAACATTGCAAAAATCATTGTTGGTTAAATGATGAAGAAAAACATAACAATCATTTTGTGGTCCAGCAATTTCATTAAAACAGCATTTTGATGCATGAAGTATATGTGTTGACTTAGTAAGTCAGGATAGGGAACTTACAACTGAATAACATTAACAAGACCTTATTTTTGGATTTCAAGAAGTTTTGTTAAAGGTTTTAATGAAAGCATTGGTTCAAAAGCTTTTATTTCAGGTCTAAGATAAACAAAGAAAAAAAATAAGTGATATAATTTAAAAGTTCTTTCCTTTGGCAGTATTAATATAACTATCATGTACACAGAAATAAAATATAAACTTTACATAGAGTATTTGGCCATAGATGATAAAGCTTAGTAAAAAATAAATTTGTAAACTTATATTCAAGTTATTTTGAAAAATAACACAAAATATGGTAAGAGTTCACTCTTCTCAGGATTGTTTATCTTTTGCAGCCTCCAACTCTTCTGGGTCTTTTTGGGGTCATGGTACTGTAAGGAGGTGGAAAAGTTTCTGTAGGATGTGTAATTGCAGAGAAAAGGTTACAGAGTCTAATGTAGGGGTGTCTTGAATTGGGTCCCGGAACTAACACCAATTTACTCCATAACTGTCAGCTAAGTGGTATCTTTGCACTTCAGAGTTTCAGAGGACAAATAAAGATAATAGTGTGGGGGAGGGCACCTGGCCAGCTGCAGTGGTAGGGCAAGCAACTCTTGATCTTGGGGTTATGAGTTTGAACACTACACTGGGTGTAGAGATAACTTAAAAATATATAAATAAAAAATAAGTATAAGAGATAACAGTAGGGCATAGGAGTAGTAGGAATGGCAAAAGAAAACACAGATAACAGAGACTTTCAGTAAACTGTGAAGGCCATACAAATACTGAGGTTTTGAGGGGTTATAACGGAATGTCTGTTGCTGAGTTCTACTTTCTTTTTTGTTTGTTTCATTTATAACAGAATGTGGTGACAGGAAACAAAGATGGAAGACTTATCCAATGACCTGAAATCTGGTCACTGATTAAACAACTGGATATGAGAAAAAGGCTACTAGATAAAACATTCTGTTTCCTAGTGAGAAAGAAGAGAGTAATGATGAAGCAATGTTCCTCATAGTTGTACCCAGTCACCGTGGTCTTCCAAAGCAAGATGGGAAAGGTCTGAAACACAAACTAGAGGAGGCTACACTAAAATTTGTGTAGCCCAGGGCTCCTCCTGCAGACCATTGTGCATATTGCAAATAATGTTGCTATGTCCTGTGGGTTAAAAATCCAATTTAAAGTCATTTAACTCAATCTTTCTGTAGAAAAAAGCACTTTCATTAAGCTTTATGGATATTAAAATATAGGCTTTACTTTGAATGAAAGGTGCCAACGTGTCTTAAGTGCTAAAATATAAAAGAAATAGAAAAGAAAACTCACTTTTTATCTCCAAGAACACTGGCCACATAGCATTTTCTGGGATCTCACAGTTCTACATGATATCATTTGGTCCATTACTTTAATAAAAAGATTCCTTAGAACAGCTACAATTGTGCTTTTCAGATCTAATGCTTTCTCTTTGCACATCTCCCTTATGAGACTGTTCTGACCTTGACGGCTTCTATCCCATTACTGAAATATTACAGCAATAATTCAGAAACACCATGGTTAATATAAAGTATATAAAGTAACATTTAGGTATCTAGAGATTTGAATGTTGGGACTTTCTACATTATCTTCCTTATGGTTTTTAATAAATCTCTTCTGATGATTACTGGCATCAAAATTTAAAATAAAATAATTAACAAACAAACAAAACCAGATAGTCAAAACCACTATCTGATTTTTTCTGGAAGAGAGAAAGCTCTTTATTTCTGCAAGGGCAGTGTATAAAAGTGTAGAGAATACACAACAGAAAACCATACCTGACTTCAATTTAAAATGACCCCATAAAATTTTAAAAAATAAGGTTGTATCTATACTAAACATAACTGGCATATATTGAAACATTTTTCAGCCAGAGTTCTTTTTTTTTTTTTAATTTTTGGAAAAAAGAAAGAAGTAAAAGAAACTCAGGATTATGTACAGATTCCAGTAGGGATTAAGGACACATATTGAGGGGTTGGGTTCCTAAATCTCTTGATCATGCTCCTTTTGGTAGTCTATAGACAGAGTATGTGGCTGTTTATACAAATCAACCATTAAACTACTTTTAGTTTTCATATCATGCTTGCAGAATGCAAGCATTTAGCTGTTACTCAACTAACAATAATCTCTCTCTTTATGAATGTCTAATTCAATCTTATTTCCACTGTGGGTTTCAGATTTTTCATGACTCTGTGTTACCTCTAGAAAATTAAATTATTCTTCAAGTACTCCTCGGTACTATTTAATGATACCTAATAGAAGCTTAATGGAACTCAAATTCACATTTATGATAATTCAATTATACTCATACCTTTGTTTCTCCTGTCCGTTCTGTTCTTCTTTCTCTGTCACAGTCTTTTGTTGTAAAAGATCGTCTCCCTCCAATCCACCACCATTAGAATTTAGAATGTACAAGGTAGAGAATTTTGTCTGTTTTTCTCATTGCAGTATTCCCTGTGCCTGCCTGCCAACTAAAGTAAATGCACAATAAATATTTGTTGAATGCAAGAATAAGTCCTTCCACATGTCAATGGAAGGAACTATTTGGCAATCTCTTATTTTTTTCCCAAATAGCTGGCACATCACAGACATTAAATATTATTTACTGAATAATATACATGGTTACTGAATAATATACAAGTGAATAAAAGCAGTGGATCGTACACCCTATCTTGCCTTGGACACTGTGGGTGTTCTAGAACTCTCCACCTAACTATTGTTCATATTTGTTTATTGACTCATGCATATTTCTTTGCCTAAATCCAACTCTCTATAGGTTCATATGTTCAAAGTATGTCTAGGTCTTAACCACTTTCTCTTATTACCACTCAACAATCTTGGTATGCCTTTTTCTCATGTGATTCTTAGTCATGTCAATAAAATGAGATTATATTTTGTATTTCTCTCCTAATTGCATGCATCAAGCAATCATTTATTTATTTACTCACCTCTAGTCAAAAAAGCAACAATCTCTTTTTTACATTTATCTATTTATTTTTTCATTGTAACAATCATTTATTAAGTGTTAAATATCATTTATTAGCAATTTATCTTGACTTAAAATGTTTATTATAACCATTATGAAACTGTTTTCAAAATGCATTATTTCTGGTATCTTAAGATATCCTGTAAATACTCTTATCCTCTTGGATGCCTATTTTTTTTTGTCCTGCAGAATTTTGAAAAGACACACTTTCCCTTTCATTCTAGCCCAAATTATCAGTTCATTGTAATGTAGAAAGAAACAAGAGTTCATCATTCTCAAATATATTACTGGAATTATTTCAGATAGCAATGTAAACATTTAAAATGTTATATACCCTATAAAAATAAAATATTATATACCCTCAGTTCATATCATCCTAGGTTTGTCCATTAACAACACAAAAGTTCAAGAAGTTTAACTTAATTAAAAACAAACAAAACAAACTGTCTGGATGACTGAATCAGGTCAGGGTCTCTTTCCCATTCATTTTGTTATCACTAGTATAGAACAAGTTGCTGGGACATGATAGGGACTCAATAATTGTTGGTTTAATGGACCGATGTATGAACATATTGGTTAAATGGACCAGAATTACTTTTATCTTATATAATCACATCTACTTAATCCTTTATTTGAAAGATATACGCTTGTCATTCTATGAAGATAAAGTGATGAAGGAAACGTCTACCATTCCATATAGTCTCTGAAATATATATATATGTATCATATATATAAAATTACACTATTATATTGCATATTGTTATATTGTATATTATTATAATAAACATAATATATAATTATTTATAAGAATAAAATAATAATAAGTATTATATACATCATGCAGATAGATATAACATATTGCTCTTATAAAATCGTAAATAGCCAAATTAAAGGTAGAAACCATTTCCCCACTGTGGCTATTACAGATAAGCATTATTCATGAAAACTCATAAACCAAAAGGATTTTGTGACCATGAGTACAATCCAGAGACTAACAAACCAAAACAAAGCATAAACCATTTATTAAGAAGATTTCATGAACACCATGATAGAGAAATTGCAAGGTACTTTAGACACAGTTAAGTGAAAGCAGACATGGTCCCAGGAATTTTTATATGACTTAAGTGGACTTTGCAAAAGAATTGCTTATGCTATTATATTTTTTCCCATATATGTGGGACAGATAGAGAGAGGTATTTCCCCCTTTTCAACTGGAGAGAAGTTTGGAGAATTAGTCATCATGAATGTCAGGGAACTTCTCATATTGTTTAATATTTTTGGTCCTGATACTCTTAATAGGTTGAATAAATTCCAACCATTGTCTATCCCTTTTTCCTCAGTTTGGGAGTGTGAATCTGGTCTCACCTTACCCTCCATCAGTAAGGCAAGAAACATAATTAATAATGTTTCTTACCTAACCCTACATCAGTAAGGCAAGAAACATAATTAATAATCCTAACAGACTATATCTAAAGGCAAATGGGTAATTCCCTGCCCCCCCCAAAAAAAAACAAATTGAAATGTTAGGAAAGTTCATGGATTTTTGAAGTTATGGTCAAAACCCAACAAATGTTTCTTATATTGGCTAAACACAAAGTAAATGAATTAAGAGTTCTCTGTATCATATCATCTTTACTTCATAGCCCATGTTCTTTTTTTTCTTTTTGCAGAAAGTACAGATTTATTGTTGACATTTATGATTCTGTGGATAGCACAGGTTTGTTTCTAATTTATGCCACTGTCACAAGAAAGCCTGAGTGATAGAGCATATATAAATGAACATAAATCCAGGTACTTTAAAGAAACCTCGATTGCCTGTCTTAATGAAGAAGTTATCAGTGTCATCTTTATAGACCAAGAACAATGTCAAAATTCATCATATAGTAAAACTCATTTATGAACATGAATTTGGGTGACATGCGATTCATTTCTGTCTTCTTATTGTCTCCCATTTTCTGCTTAGGTCAGCTACTTGATATGAAGAGGGAAAAGCCAGGTAGAGAAAAGGCAGTCACATGTATGACAAAGCAGAGAATCCACTCAACTCTAGAATTATTTTAGCTCAGTATCTCCCTATTCTTTAAAAAAGAAAAAAAAAAAGTATTGGAATAACTATATATAACCTAGCAATTCCACTTCTGGACATATACCCAAAATGATTAAAAGCAGGGTCTTTAAGAGATATTTGTACACTCATAACAGCGATACATACAATAACCAAATGGTAGAAGAAACCCAAATGTCCATAGACAACAGATAAACAAAATGTGGTATATCCATTCAGTGGAATATTTTTCAGCTTTAACAACGAAAGGAAATTCAAACATGTGCTGCAATATGGGTGACACTTGGGCACATTATGCTAACTGAAATAAACATGTCACAAAAGGAAAAATACAATATGATTCCACTTAAGTTAAGCACCTTGAGTAGTCAAATTCATAGAAACAGAAAGTAGAATGGTGATTGACCAGAGCTGGGGGAAGAGGAATGAGGACTTTTTCTTTAATGAGTATAGAATTTTGGTTTTGCAAGATGAAAAAAATTCTGGAGATTGGTTGCACAATGATGTGAATATACTTGATATGGCTGAACTGTACACTTAATAGTTGTTTAGATGATAACCATACTATTAAATATTTGAAAACTCCAAGATTGTTTTCAACACATATAATGAGACATTGCCACCTACTTCCATATTTCTTCATTCACAAAGCCGTGACAGTTTATTAGAGTCTTAGCATTGCCTAAATTACTTTAAACAGAAAATGTTTTTCTTTTTTTTACTTTAAATTTATTTTATTTTTTTAGTGTTCCAAGATTTATTGCCCATGCCCCACACCCAGTGCTCCATGCAATAGGTGCCCTCAGTACCCACCACCAGGCTCTCCCATCCCCCCCATCCCCTCCCTCCAAGTCCCTCAGTTTGTTTCTATGTCCAAAGTCTCTCATGTTTTGTTTCTCTCCCTGAGTTACCCTACTTCCCATTTCTTTTCCTTCTCCTACTGTCTTCTATATAACCCCTTATTTCACTCAGCATAATCTCTTCCAATCCAGTCCATGTTGCTACAAAAGTTGGGTATTCATCCTCTCTGATGGAGGCATCGTACTCCATTGTATATATGTACCACATCTTCTTTATCCATTCGTCTGTTGAAGGGCACCTTGACTCTTTCCACAGTTTGGCGATTGTGGCCATTGTTGCTATGAACATTGGGGTAAATATGGCCTTCTTTTCACTACATCTGTATCTTTGGGGTAAATACACAGTAGTGCAATTGCAGGGTCATAAGGTACCTCTATTTTTAATTTTTTAAGAAATCTCCACACTGTTTTCCAAAGCGGTTGCACTAATTTGCATTCCCACCAACAGTGTAAGAGGGTTCCCCTTTCTCTGCAGCCTCTCCAAGACTTGTTGTTCCCTGTTTTGTTAATTTTGGCCATTCTGACTGGTGTAAGGTGGTATCTCAGTGTGGTTTTGATTTGAATTTCCCTGATAGCTAGTGATGATGAACATTTTTTCATGTGTCTGTTAGCCATTTGTATATCTTCTATGGAGAAATGCCTCTTCATGTCTCTTGTCCAGAAAATGTTTTTCTTAATAGTTGAAATATTAGTTTAATATTGCTTTTAATTCAACAGGGCTTATAGTATAAGATGTTTCCTAGAAGTACTGGGACATGCAGATTCTTCTGGCGATTAATCTCTTCAGATAAAGGCAGGTATTTCTAGGATGGGGCGTTGAATTATGCATAAAATTATGCTCTATTATTCAGTGTTTTTTTCCCTTAAGGATTGTCTGCTCTGTAAATGCTTTAACTCTTGGTAAACAGAATGAGCAGCCTCCAAATTACCCTGATTGTCCTTCAAAAGGACCTAAAGGAAGTGTCCATTGTCTTCAAATTCTGAATGCTCTAGTTATTATTTTGGCAAATTCTACATGCTTGCATGTTTTTAGATGAAATAGTATCTCTGATCTTAGAGAAAAAAATAAGCTGATCTTATGTTTGCTGGAGACAGAGTCTTTTTTTTTTAAGATTTTATTTATTTATTTGAAAGAGAGAAGGAGAAAGCACAGAGGGAGAGTGAGGGGGAGAAGTAGACTCCTCACTGAGCAAAGAGCCTGACATGGGCTCAGTCCCAGAATCCTGAGATCACGATTTGAGGTGAAGGCAGATGCTAAACTGACTGAGCCATCCAGGCACCCCATAGTGTCTTTTAAAATCATTTGTTATAAAACATGTAAGACAGAAGATAGAATTTTGTAAATATATTTTACCTGAAGTTTTCCATATTAAGAAACAAGTATACACACACACACACACACACACACACACACACACACACACACACACACAATTCATTGCAGTCCATCATCAGTATCAGTGATGAAACTAGTGAAACAGGGAAAGTGCTGGTGGCAAGAAGTAGAACTTTACAGCAGAAAGGATTTTAAAATTCCATCATGGAAAAGGCATAGCATATGTCTATAAACATATGAGGACCACTGAATTTATTCACATAGCAAAGTATATATATTCATATGTCAAGAAAAATGTAAGATTTTTGTTTTGTAAAGGCACCGCTAAGTAATACACTAGTGTCTTCAGAGTGCTTCAGTGTTTAAAGCTCAATATGGTATGGGTGACCATACAAAGCTGATAAATGTGTTTCAGAAGGGCCGTGAATCAAGGTCATGCCTCCTTAGCTCCATATAGTCCCACCTTCTTCCCTCTTCATTGCCTCCAAAGTAAGAATGAAATAGTGAAAAATTATATTACTGCAATACCTATAAAAACCATGAATGCAATGAGATTTTGCTGGAAGAATATAAAGTATGTCACAAGCCAGCAGCAGAGCCAGGCCTGGGATTTCCAGCCATATGGATGGGTGTTGCTGCTTTGAGTTTTTATTCCATACTATTTTAGGGGCATTTCTGAGGTATCATAAACTTCTCTGAATAAGAAAATACATACAGGGCAGGCTCATTGAAACTAGAAGTCTGTCTACCTGTGTGCAAAGTAATAAATTAAGGCATTCTAAGGAATACAGCTATAGTGGGGATACAGTTTATCTTTTAAATGGTAAAAATGCTGAATAGGAATTTCCAATCTGGTATATTTCTCATGTTAATACGTTAAGGATATTTCACACTTGTTATGCTCTTTACTGTCTCCAAAGTTTCATGGTGATAATATGGAAGATTATCTCCTCTAGCCATTTCCTTTTCAATTTAAGTGCTTTAAAAAAATAATAATTTCACCAAGCATACTGTTATCTTTCTTTACTGCAGCTATACAGTAAATTAAGTGAAGGCTTTAAGGGATTCTTTTTAAGGAAGTTCCAAATCTCTTTTCACGATTAATATGCTGCCACACTCACCTTAGGTAGAAATATTCTGTCAATCCATTTCTGAAAAACATGATGGCACTGCTTTATTGGTATTAAATTGCATTCAGTTGAAAATATCCCAGAAGAATGTTAATACTTTTATTTTCAGTCTGGATGTAGGGGAACACAGCACATTAATTCAAATCACAAATGATACTAAATTGAGTGATGATATGAACACCTAGAGAACATGAATAGATACTAAAAAGAGATTCAGAATGAAATAACCAAATAGTGTTCATACTTCTTAATGCCATTTTAGGTATATAGAGAGAAACAGCCAAATACTGATTACTAATAGCTGGTAAATATTTTCTGCATGATTACCTTACAAAGAAATATGTGGCTGACAGAAACAGAAACAAAGTAAGTGCAAATTTATATTTAAAAAAACGTATAAAGGAAAGTTTAACAAATGTGATTGGCATATACTGAAGTACCCCATCAGGGTCTTAAGAAGTGATCATTCCTTTCAAAGTAATAATATTTTCTAAACATGCCCCATCTGTTTAATTAAGATGTTGTATTGATGCATGGAGATCACCAATATAGGGAGATACAGTCATCTGATAAAACAGAAATGTTACTGTTGTTATTAATAGGAATACAAGAATGGTAAGAAGCGAATGCGCCAAAATTTAAGTTCATGAATGTACTTAAGCATAATAGCAATCCAAGTTAAAGGAGATATGTTTCTTCACAAAACTATTATAAGATATATGTGGAAACCAATATGTTATAAAGAGAACCTAATTAAATATGATGCCTGGAATATATCACTGGGAGGTGAGAATCCTTATAATTTAAGAGCTAGTTTAAGTGGTAATTTCCACATTTGCCATTGATTTCTCTTCTCTATATTTCAGTTTGAATATTTTTTATTAGCCTGTTACATGGTCAGTTTGTTATTTTGAAATACAATTATTATAGACCCAGGTTAGAATTTGTCTATTAATACTATTGTAAAATAAAAAAGGACACCACATGCTTTCTATATTGACCATTTCCTCTTGCTTCTGATGTCTTTAAAAAATGCAAAAAGAAAAAAATAAAGAAATGTGCCTCACCATAATTGGTATCAGATTCTGAGAATTAGACAAAAAACCTCTTGGATTGCCTAAGAAAGTGAAATAAATTAATAAAACTATTAAAATAAAGTATTTAAACTATTAAAAGTATTAAAGCTCAGATGAGTCATTCAAATTATCCCCCAGTTTAATGCTCTCCAGACTCACTGAATGTCCAGAAATGCAACCATGATTAGAAAATGCAAACTTGGGGCGCCTTGGTGGCTCAGTTGGTTAAGCGATTGTCTTCAGCTCAGGTCATGATCCTGGAGACCCAGGATCGAGCCCCACATTGGGCTCTCTGCTCAGCCAGAAGCCTGCTTCTCCCTCTCTCACTCTCCCTGCTTGTGTTCCCTCTCTCGCTGTGTTTCTCTCTGTCAAATAAATAAATAAAATATTTTTTT